>CM034532.1:20995486-21110486 GCA_020002185.1 Paraescarpia echinospica
AATCTTCACGAAGGCTACACTGATATCAAGCTACACACATAACTAGATTAACAGCAAATGGGAATGTATGTTACCTTTTAATCTCAGGCACGTAAGTTACAAGAAAATAGTACGTACTTTTTGGGTGTGAAAACTCATTCCCATTTGATGTTTTATTTTGTCGGATGCAGTAGTACATTCAGTATTCACGAAACAAACATGTCCCATGTCAAAGTGATCGAATAAAATTCACACATATCACACAAAAACGGTATTTTCAAGTGCACTCTTTCGGCGGACGGATCCTTAATGTGGTCTTACCTCAAATTGATGTCCTGCATGTTACAAATCTTCACGAAGGCTAGACTGATATCATGCAGCACACATAGATAGATTAACCGCAAATGGGAATGTACGTTACCCTTTAATCTCCGTCAAGTAAGTTACAAGAAAGTAGTACGTAAGTTGTGGGTGTGAAAACTCATTTCCATTTGATGGTTTGTCTTGTCTGATGCAGTAGGACAATCAGTATTCACGAAACAAACATGTTCCATGTCAAAGTGATCGAGAATAATTCACGCATATTACACCAAAACGGTATTTTCAAGTGCACTCTTTGGGCGGACGGATCCTTTATGTGGTATTACACCAAACTGATATCCTGCCTGTTACAAATCTTCACGAAGGCTGCACTGATATCAAGCTACACACATAACTAGATTAACAGCAAATGGGAATGTATGTTACCCTTTAATCTCCGCCACGTAAGTTACAAGAAAATAGTACGTACGTTTTGGGTGTGAAAACTCATTCCCATTTGATGTTTTATCTTGTCTGATGTAGTAGTACATGCAGTATTCAAGAAACAAACATGTCCCATGTCAAAGTGATCGAATAAAATTCACACAAATCACACAAAAACGGTATTTTCAAGTGCACTCTTTCGACTGACGGATCCTTAATGTGGTCTTACCCCAAATTTATGTTCTGCATGTTACAAATATTCACGAAGGCTAGACTGATATCATGCAGCACACATAGATAGATTAACCGCAAATGGGAATGTACGTTACCCTTTAATCTCCGTCAAGTAAGTAACAAGAAAGTAGTACGTAAGTTATGGTTGTGAAAATTCATTTCCATTTGATGTTTTGTCTTGTCTAATGCAGTAGGACACCCAGTATTCACGAAAAGAACATGTCCCATGTCAAAGTGATCGATAAAAATTCACGCATATCACATCAAAACAATATTTTGAAGTGCACTCTTTCGGCGGACGGATCCTTAATGTGGTCTTACCCCAAATGGATATCCTGCATGTCACAAATCTTCACAAACGTAAGATTGATATCATGCTACACACATAGTTAGATTATCCCCAAATGGGAAAGTATGATACCCTTTAATCTCCGTCAGGTAAGTTACAAGAAAGTAGTACGTAAGTTATGGTTGTGAAAACTCATTTCCATTTGATGGTTTGTCTTGTCTAATGCAGTAGTAATTCAGTATTCACGAAACAAACATGTCCCATGTCAAAGCAATCGAAAAAAATTCACACATATCATACCAAAACGGTATTTTAAAGTGCACTCTTTCGGCGGACGGATCCTTAATGTGGTATTGCCTCAAATTGATGTCCTGTATGTTACAAATCTTCACGAAGTTTAGACTAATATTAAACTACACACATAATTATATTAACAGCAAATGGGAATGTATGTTACCCTTTCATCTCCGTCACGTAAGTTACATCAAAATAGTACGTAAGTTTTGGGTGTGAAAACTCATTCCTATTTGATGTTTTGTCTTGTCTGATGCAATAGTACATTAAGTATTAACGAAACAAACATGTCCCATTTCAAAGTGATCGAGAATAATTCACGCATATCACACCAAAACGGTATTTTCAAGTGCACTCTTTGGGCGGACGGATCCTTTATGTGGTCTTACACCAAATTGATATCCTGCCTGTTACAAATATTCACGAAGGCTACACTGATATCAAGCTCCACACACAACTCGATTAACAAGCAAATGGGAATGTATGTTACCTTTTAATCTCCGTCACGTAAGTTATAAGAAAATAGTACGTACGTTTTGGGTGTGAAAACTCATTCCCATTTGATGTTTTATCTTGTCTGATGCAGTAGTACATTGAGTATTCACGAAACAAACATGTCCCATGTCAAAGTGATCGAATAAAATTCACACATATCACACCAAAACGGTATTTTCAAGTGCACTCTTTCGGCGGACGGATCCTTAATGTGGTCTTATCTCAAATTGATGTCCTACATGTTACAAATCTTCATGAAGGCTAGATTGACATCAAGCTACACACATAACTAGATTAACCGCAAATGGTAATGTATGTTATCCTTTCATCTCCGTCACGTAAGTTACAACAAAGTAATACTTAAATTGTAGGTGTGTAAACTCATTCCCATTTGATGGTTTGTCTTGTCTGATGCAGTAGAACAATCAGTATTCACGAAACAAACATGTCCCATGTCAAAGTGATCGAGAATAATTCAAGAATATCACACCAAAACGGTATTTTGAAGTTCATTATTTGGACTGACGGATCTTTAATGTGGTCTTACCCCAAATTGATGTCCTGCATGTTACAAATCTTCACGAAGGATAGACTGATATCATGCAGCACAACTAACAAGATTAACCGCAAATGGGAATGTATGTTACCCTTTTATCTCTGTCAAGTAAGTTACAAGAAAGTAGTACGTAAGTTGTGGGTGTGAAAACTCATTTCCATTTGATGTTTTGTCTTGTCTAATGCAGTAGAACACCCAATATTCACGAAAACATCATGTCCCATGTCAAAGTGATCCATAAAAATTCACGCATATCACACCAAAACAATATTTGAAGTGCACTCTTTCGGCTGACGGATCCTTAAAGTGGTCTTACCCCAAATTGATATCCTGCATGTTACAAATCTTCACAATGGTAAGATTGATATCATGCTACACACATAGTTAGATTATCCCCAAATGGGAAAGTATGATACCCTTTAATCTCCGTCAGGTAAGTTACAAGAAAATAGTACGTAAGTTATGGGTGTGAAAACTAATTTCCATTTGATGTTTTGTCTTGTCTAATGCAGTAGTACATTTAGTATTCACGAAACAAACATGTCCCATGTCAAAGCGATCGAAAAAAATTCACACATATCATACCAAAACGGTATTTTGAAGTGCACTCTTTCGGCGGACGGATCCTTAATGTGGTATTGCCTCGAATTGATGTCCTGTATGTTACAAATCTTCACGAAGTTTAGACTGTTATCAAGCTACACACATAATTATATTAACAGCAAATGGGATTGTATGTTACCCTTTCATCTCCGTCACGTAAGTTACAACAAAATAGTACGTAAGTTTTGGGTGTGAAAACTCATTCCCATTTGATGTTTTGTCTTTTCTGATGCAGTAGTACATTAAGTATTTACGAAACAAACATGTCCCATTTCAAAGTGATCGAGAATAATTCACGCATATCACACCAAAACGATATTTTCAAGTGCACTCTTTGGGCGGACGGATCCTTTATGTGGTATTACACCAAACTGATATCCTGCCTGTTACAAATCTTCACGAAGGCTGCACTGATATCAAGCTACACACATAACTAGATTAACAGCAAATGGGAATGTATGTTACCCTTTAATCTCCGCCACGTAAGTTACAAGAAAATAGTACGTACGTTTTGGGTGTGAAAACTCATTCCCATTTGATGTTTTATCTTGTCTGATGTAGAAGTACATTCAGTATTCAAGAAACAAACATATCCCATGTCAAAGTGATCGAATAAAATTCACACAAATCACACAAAAACGGTATTTTCAAGTGCACTCTTTCGACTGACGGATCCTTAATGTGGTCTTACCCCAAATTTATGTCATGCATGTTACAAATCTTCACGAAGGCTAGACTGATATCATGCAGCACACATAGATAGATTAACCGCAAATGGGAATGTACGTTACCCTTTAATCTCCGTCAAGTAAGTTACAAGAAAGTAGTACGTAAGTTATGGGTGTGAAAACTAATTTCTATTTCATGTTTTGTCTTGTCTAATGCAGTAGTAATTCAGTATTCACGAAACAAACATGTTCCATGTGAAAGCGATCGAAAAAAATTCACACATATCATACCAAAACGGTATTTTAAAGTGCACTCTTTCGGCGGACGGATCCTTAATGTGGTATTGCCTCAAATTGATGTCCTGTATGTTACAAATCTTCACGAAGTTTAGACTAATATTAAACTACACACATAATTATATTAACAGCAAATGGGAATGTAAGTTACCCTTTCATCTCCGTCACGTAAGTTACAACAAAATAGTACGTAAGTTATGGGTGTGAAAACTCATTTCCATTTGATGTTTTGTCTTGTCTAATGCAGTAGTACATTTAGTATTCACGAAACAAACATGTCCCATGTCAAAGCGATCGAAAAAAATTCACACATATCATACCTAAACGGTATTTTGAAGTGCACTCTTTCGGCGAACGGATCCTTAATGTGGTATTGCCTCGAATTGATGTCCTGTATGTTACAAATCTTCACGAAGTTTAGACTGTTATCAAGCTACACACATAATTATATTAACAGCAAATGGGATTGTATGTTACCCTTTCATTTCCGTCACGTAAGTTACAACAAAATAGTACGTAAGTTTTGGGTGTGAAAACTCATTCCCATTTGATATTTTGTCTTTTCTGATGCAGTAGTACATTAAGTATTTACGAAACAAACATGTCCCATTTCAAAGTGATCGAGAATAATTCACGCATATCACACCAAAACGGTATTTTCAAGTGCACTCTTTGGGCGGACGGATCCTTTATGTGGTATTACACCAAACTGATATCCTGCCTGTTACAAATCTTCACGAAGGCTGCACTCATATCAAGCTACACACATAACTAGATTAACAGCAAATGGGAATGTATGTTACCCTTTAATCTCCGCCACGTAAGTTACAAGAAAATAGTACGTACGTTTTGGGTGTGAAAACTCATTCCCATTTGATGTTTTATCTTGTCTGATGTAGAAGTACATTCAGTATTCAAGAAACAAACATGTCCCATGTCAAAGTGATCGAATGAAATTCACACAAATCACACAAAAACGGTATTTTTAAGTGCACTCTTTCGACTGACGGATCCTTAATGTGGTCTTACCCCAAATTTATGTCCTGCATGTTACAAATCTTCACGAAGGCTAGACTGATATCATGCAGCACACATAGATAGATTAACCGCAAATGGGAATGTACGTTACCCGTTAATCTCCGTCAAGTAAGTTACAAGAAAGTAGTACGTAAGTTATGGTTGTGAAAATTCATTTCCATTTGATGTTTTGTCTTGTCTAATGCAGTAGGACACACAGTATTCACGAAAACAACATGTCCCATGTCAAAGTGATCGATAAAAATTCACGCATATCACACCAAAACAATATTTTGAAGTGCACTCTTTCGGCGGACGGATCCTTAATGTGGTCTTACCCCAAATTGATATCCTGCATGTCACAAATCTTCACAAACGTAAGATTGATATCATGCTACACACATAGTTAGATTATCCCCAAATGGGAAAGTATGACACCCTTTAATCTCCGTCAGGTAAGTTACAAGAAAGTAGTACGTAAGTTATGGGTGTGAAAACTCATTTCTATTTCATGTTTTGTCTTGTCTAATGCAGTAGTTATTCAGTATTCACGAAACAAACATGTCCCATGTCAAAGCGATCGAAAAAAATTCACACATATCATACCAAAACGGTATTTTAAAGTGCACTCTTTCGGCGGACGGATCCTTAATGTGGTATTGCCTCAAACTGATGTCCTGTATGTTACAAATCTTCACGAAGGCTAGATTGACATCAAGCTACACACATAACTAGATTAACCGCAAATGGGAATGTATGTTATCCTTTCATCTCCGTCACGTAAGTTACAACAAAATAATACTTAAATTTTAGGTGTGTAAACTCATTCCCATTTGATGGTTTGTCTTGTCTGATGCAGTAGAACAATCAGTATTCACGAAACAAACATGTCCCATGTCAAAGTGATCGAGAATAATTCAAGAATATCACACCAAAACGGTATTTTGAAGTTCATTATTTGGACTGACGGATCTTTAATGTGGTCTTACCCCAAATTGATGTCCTGCATGTTACAAATCTTCACGAAGGATAGACTGATATCATGCAGCACAACTAACAAGATTAACCGCAAATGGGAATGTATGTTACCCTTTTATCTCTGTCAAGTAAGTTACAAGAAAGTAGTACGTAAGTTGTGGGTGTGAAAACTCATTTCCATTTGATGTTTTGTCTTGTCTAATGCAGTAGAACACCCAGTATTCACGAAAACAAAATGTCCCATGTCAAAGTGATCCATACAAATTCACGCATATCACACCAAAACAATATTTTGAAGTGCACTCTTTCGGCTGACGGATCCTTAAAGTGGTCTTACCCCAAATTGATATCCTGCATGTTACAAATCTTCACAATGGTAAGATTGATATCATGCTACACACATAGTTAGATTATCCCCAAATGGGAAAGTATGATACCCTTTAATCTCCGTCAGGTAAGTTACAAGAAAATAGTACGTAAGTTATGGGTGTGAAAACTAATTTCCATTTGATGTTTTGTCTTGTCTAATGCAGTAGTACATTTAGTATTCACGAAACAAACATGTCCCATGTCAAAGCGATCGAAAAAAATTCACACATATCATACCAAAACGGTATTTTGAAGTGCACTCTTTCGGCGGACGGATCCTTAATGTGGTATTGCCTCGAATTGATGTCCTGTATGTTACAAATCTTCACGAAGTTTAGACTGTTATCAAGCTACACACATAATTATATTAACAGCAAATGGGATTGTATGTTACCCTTTCATCTCCGTCACGTAAGTTACAACAAAATAGTACGTAAGTTTTGGGTGTGAAAACTCATTCCCATTTGATGTTTTGTCTTTTCTGATGCAGTAGTACATTAAGTATTTACGAAACAAACATGTCCCATTTCAAAGTGATCGAGAATAATTCACGCACATCACACCAAAACGGTATTTTCAAGTGCACTCTTTCGGCGGACGGATCCTTAATGTGGTCTTATCTGAAATTGATGTCCTGCATGTTACAAATCTTCATGAAGGCTAGACTGATATCATGCAGCACAAATAACAAGATTAACCGCAAATGGGAATGTATGTTACCCTTTTATCTCTGTCAAGTAAGTTACAAGAAAGTAGTACGTAAGTTGTGGGTGTGAAAACTCATTTCCATTTGATGGTTTGTCTTGTCTGATGCAGTAGGACAATCAGTATTCACGAAACAAACATGTTCCATGTCAAAGTGATCGAGAATAATTCACGCATATTACACCAAAACGGTATTTTCAAGTGCACTCTTTGGGCGGACGGATCCTTTATGTGGTATTACACCAAACTGATATCCTGCCTGTTACAAATCTTCACGAAGGCTGCACTGATATCAAGCTACACACATAACTAGATTAACAGCAAATGGGAATGTATGTTACCCTTTAATCTCCGCCACGTAAGTTACAAGAAAATAGTACGTAAGTTTTGGGTGTGAAAACTCATTCCCATTTGATGTTTTATCTTGTCTGATGTAGTAGTACATTCAGTATTCAAGAAACAAACATGTCCCATGTCAAAGTGATCGAATAAAATTCACACAAATCACACAAAAACGGTATTTTCAAGTGCACTCTTTCGACTGACGGATCCTTAATGTGGTCTTACCCCAAATTTATGTTCTGCATGTTACAAATCTTCACGAAGGCTAGACTGATATCATGCAGCACACATAGATAGATTAACCGCAAATGGGAATGTACGTTACCCTTTAATCTCCGTCAAGTAAGTTACAAGAAAGTAGTACGTAATAACTTACGTACTACTTTCTTGTAGTACGTGGTTGTGAAAATTCATTTCCATTTGATGTTTTGTCTTGTCTAATGCAGTAGGACACCCAGTATTCACGAAAACAACATGTCCCATGTCAAAGTGATCGATAAAAATTCACGCATATCACACCAAAACAATATTTTGAAGTGCACTCTTTCGGCGGACGGATCCTTAATGTGGTCTTACCCCAAATGGATATCCTGCATGTCACAAATCTTCACAAACGTAAGATTGATATCATGCTACACACATAGTTAGATTATCCCCAAATTGGAAAGTATGATACCCTTTAATCTCCGTCAGGTAAGTTACAAGAAAGTAGTACGTAAGTTATGGGTGTGAAAACTCATTTCCATTTCATGTTTTGTCTTGTCTAATGCAGTAGTAATTCAGTATTCACGAAACAAACATGTCCCATGTCAAAGCGATCGAAAAAAATTCACACATATCATACCAAAACGGTATTTTAAAGTGCACTCTTTCGGCGGACGGATCCTTAATGTGGTATTGCCTCAAATTGATGTCCTGTATGTTACAAATCTTCACGAAGTTTAGACTAATATTAAACTACACACATAATTATATTAACAGCAAATGGGAATGTATGTTATCCTTTCATCTCCGTCACGTAAGTTACAACAAAATAGTACGTAAGTTTTGGGTGTGAAAACTCATTCCTATTTGATGTTTTGACTTGTCTGATGCAATAGTACATTAAGTAATTACGAAACAAACATGTCCCATTTCAAAGTGATCGAGAATAATTCACGCATATCACACCAAAACGGTATTTTCAAGTGCACTCTTTGGGCGGACGGATCCTTTATGTGGTCTTACACCAAATTGATATCCTGCCTGTTACAAATCTTCACGAAGGCTACACTGATATCAAGCTACACACACAACTCGATTAACAAGCAAATGGGAATGTATGTTACCTTTTAATCTCCGTCACGTAAGTTACAAGAAAATAGTACGTACGTTTTGGGTGTGAAAACTCATTCCCATTTGATGTTTTATCTTGTCTGATACAGTAGTACATTCAGTATTCACGAAACAAACATGTCCCATGTCAAAGTGATCGAATAACATTCACACATATCACACCAAAACGGTATTTTCAAGTGCACTCTTTCGGCGGACGGATCCTTAATGTGGTCTTACCTCAAATTGATGTCCTGCATGTTACAAATCTTCGTGAAGGCTAGATTGACATCAAGCTACACACATAACTAGATTAACCGCAAATGTGAATGTATGTTATCCTTTCATCTCCGTGACGTAAGTTACAACAAAATAATACTTAAATTTTAGGTGTGTAAACTCATTCCCATGTGATGGTTTGTCTTGTCTGATGCAGTAAAACAATCAGTATTCACGAAACAAACATGTTCCATGTCAAGGTGATCGAGAATAATTCACGCATATTACACCAAAACGGTATTTTTAAGGGCACTCTTTCGACTGACGGATCATTAATGTGGTCTTACCCAAAATTTATCTCCTGCATGTTACAAATCTTCACGAAGGCTAGACTGATATTATGCAGCACACATAACTAGATTGACCGCAAATGGGAATGTATGTTACCCTTTAATCTCCGTCAAGTAAGTTACAAGAAAGTAGTACGTAAGTTATGGTTGTGAAAACTCATTTCCATTTTATGTTTTGTCTTGTTTAATGCAGTAGAACACCAAGTATTCACGAAAACAACATGTCCCATGTCAAAGTGATCGATAAAAACACATATCACACCAAAACAATATTTTGAAGTGCACTCTTTCGGCGGACGGATCCTTAATGTGGTCTTACTCCAAATTGATATCCTGCATGTTACAAATCTTCACAAAGGTAAGATTGATATCATGCTACACACATAGTTAAATTATCCCCAAATGGGAATGTATGATACCCTTTATTCTCCGTCAGGTAAGTTACAAGAAAGTAGTACGTAAGTTATGGGTGTGAAAACTCATTTCCATTTCATGTTTTGTCTTGTCTAATGCAGTAGTACATTCAGTATTCATGAAACAAACATGTCCCATGTCAAAGCGATCGAAAAAAATTCACACATATCATAACAAAACGGTATTTTCAAGTGCACTCTTTCGGCGGACGGATCCTTAATGTGGTATTGCTTCAAATTGATGTCCTGTATGTTACAAATCTTCACGAAGTTTAGACGATTATCAAGCTACACACATATTTATATTAACAGCAAATGGGAATGTATGTTACCCTTTCATCTCCGTCACGTAAGTTACAACAAAATAGTACGTAAGTTTTGGGTGTGAAAACTCATTCCCATTTGATGTATTGTCTTGTATGATGCAATAGTACATTAAGTATTTACGAAACAAACATATCCCATTTCAAAGTGATCGAGAATAATTCACGCATATCACACCAAAACTGTATTTTCAAGTGCACTCTTTCGACTGACGGATCTTTAATGTGGTCTTACCCCAAATTGATGTCCTGCATGTTACAAATCTTCACGAAGGCTACACTGATATCAAGCTACACACATAACTAGATAAAACGCAAATGGGAATGTATATTACCGTTTAATCACCGTCACGTAAGTTACAAGAAAGTAGTACGTAAGTTATGGGTGTGAAAACTAATTCCCATTTGATGTTTTAACTTGTCTAATGCAGTAGAACTCCCAGTATTCACGAAAACAACATGTCCCATGTCAAAGTGATCGATAAAAATTCACGCATATCACACCAAAACAATATTTTGAAGTGCACTCTTTCGGCTGATGGATCCTTTATGTGGTCTTAACCCAAATTGATATCCTGCATGTTACAAATCTTCACAAAGGTAAGATTGATATCATGCTACACACATAGTTAGATTATTCCCAAATGGGAAAGTATGATACCCTTTAATCTCCGTCAGGTAAATTACAAGAAAGTAGTACGTAAGTTATGGGTGTGAAAACTCATTTCCATTTAATGTTTTGTGTTGTCTAATGCAGTAGTACATTCAGTATTCACGAAACAAACATGTCCCATGTCAAAGCGATCGAAAAAAATTCACACATATCATACCAAAACGGTGTTTTCAAGAGCACTCTTTCGGCGGACGGATCCTTATTGTGGTATTGCCTCAAATTGATGTCCTGTATGTTACAAATCTTCACGAAGTTTAGACTATTATCAAGCTACACACATAATTATATTAACAGCAAATGGGAATGTATGTTACCTTTTCATCTCCGTCACGTAAGTTACAACAAAATAGTACGTAAGTTTTGGGTGTGAAAACTCATTCCCATTTGATGTTTTGTCTTGTCTGATGCAATAGTACATTAAGTATTTACGAAACAAACATGTCCCATTTCAAAGTGATCGAGAATAATTCACGCATGTCACAACAAAACGGTATTTTCAAGTGCAATCTTTGGGCGGACGGATCCTTTATGTGGTCTTACACCAAATTGATATCCTGCCTGTTACAAATCTTCACGAAGGCTACACTGATATCAAGCTACACACATAATTAGATTGACAGCAAATGGGAATGTATGAAAGTAATACGTAAATTACTGGTGTGAAAACTCATTCCCATTTGATGTTTTATTTTGTCTAATGCAGCAGTACATTCATTATTCAAGAAACAAACATGTCCCATGTCAAAGTGATCAAAAAAATTCACACATATCACACCAAGACGGTATTTTGAAGTGCACTCTTTCGGCTGACGGATCCTTAATGTGATCTTACTCCAAATTGATGTCCTACATGTTATAAATCTTCACGAAGGCTACACTGATATCAAGCTACACACATAACTAGATTAATCGCAAATGGGAATGTATGTTACCCTTTAATCTCCGTCACGTAAGTTACAAGAAAGTAGTACGTCAGTTATGAGAGTGAAAACTCATTCCCGTTTGATGTTTTATCTTGCCTAACGGTGTAGTACATTCAGTATTCACGAAACAAACGTGTCCCATGTCAAAGTGATCAAAACAATTCACACATATCACACCAAAACGGTATTTTGAAGTGCCCTCTTTCGGCGGACGGATCCTAAATATGGTCTTACCCCAAATTGATGTCCTGCATGTTACAAATCTTCATGAAGGCTACATTGATATCAAGCTTCACTCATAACTAGATTAACCGCAAATGGGAATGTATGTTAACGTTTAATCTCCGTCACGTAAGTTAAAAGAAAGTAGTACGTAAGTTATGAGTGTGAAAACTCATTCCCGTTTGATGTTTTATCTTGCCTAACGCTGTAGTACATTGATTATTCACGAATCAAACATGTCCCATGTCAAAGTGATCGAAAACGATTCACACATATCACACCAAAACGGTATTTTGAAGTGCACTCATTCGGCGAACAGATCCTTAATGTGGTCTTACCCCAAATTGATGTCCTGCATGTTATAAATATTCACGATGGCTAGACTGATATCAAGCTACATACATAATTAGATTTAACCGCAAATGGGAATGTATGTTATCCTTTAATCTCCGTAACGTAAGTTACAAGAGAGTATTACGTAAGTTATGGGTGTGAAAACTCATTCCCGTTTGATGTTTTATCTTTTCTAATGCTGTAGTACATTCATTATTCACCAAACAAACATGTCCCATATCAAAGTGATCGAAAGAAATTCACACATATCACACCAAAGCGGTATTTTCAAGTGCACTCTTTCGGGGGACGGATCCTTAATGTGGTCTTACCCCAAATTGATGTCCTGCGTGTTACAAATCTTCACGAAGGCTACACTGATATCAAGCTACACACATAACTAGATAAAACGCAAATGGGAATGTATATTACCGTTTAATCACCGTCACGTAAGTTACAAGAAAGTAGTACGTAAGTTATGGGTGTGAAAACTAATTCCCATTTGATGTTTTAACTTGTCTAATGCAGTAGAACTCCCAGTATTCACGAAAACAACATGTCCCATGTCAAAGTGATCGATAAAAATTCACGCATATCACACCAAAACAATATTTTGAAGTGCACTCTTTCGGCTGATGGATCCTTTATGTGGTCTTAACCCAAATTGATATCCTGCATGTTACAAATCTTCACAAAGGTAAGATTGATATCATGCTACACACATAGTTAGATTATTCCCAAATGGGAAAGTATGATACCCTTTAATCTCCGTCAGGTAAATTACAAGAAAGTAGTACGTAAGTTATGGGTGTGAAAACTCATTTCCATTTAATGTTTTGTGTTGTCTAATGCAGTAGTACATTCAGTATTCACGAAACAAACATGTCCCATGTCAAAGCGATCGAAAAAAATTCACACATATCATACCAAAACGGTGTTTTCAAGAGCACTCTTTCGGCGGACGGATCCTTATTGTGGTATTGCCTCAAATTGATGTCCTGTATGTTACAAATCTTCACGAAGTTTAGACTATTATCAAGCTACACACATAATTATATTAACAGCAAATGGGAATGTATGTTACCTTTTCATCTCCGTCACGTAAGTTACAACAAAATAGTACGTAAGTTTTGGGTGTGAAAACTCATTCCCATTTGATGTTTTGTCTTGTCTGATGCAATAGTACATTAAGTATTTACGAAACAAACATGTCCCATTTCAAAGTGATCGAGAATAATTCACGCATGTCACAACAAAACGGTATTTTCAAGTGCAATCTTTGGGCGGACGGATCCTTTATGTGGTCTTACACCAAATTGATATCCTGCCTGTTACAAATCTTCACGAAGGCTACACTGATATCAAGCTACACACATAATTAGATTGACAGCAAATGGGAATGTATGAAAGTAATACGTAAATTACTGGTGTGAAAACTCATTCCCATTTGATGTTTTATTTTGTCTAATGCAGCAGTACATTCATTATTCAAGAAACAAACATGTCCCATGTCAAAGTGATCAAAAAAATTCACACATATCACACCAAGACGGTATTTTGAAGTGCACTCTTTCGGCTGACGGATCCTTAATGTGATCTTACTCCAAATTGATGTCCTACATGTTATAAATCTTCACGAAGGCTACACTGATATCAAGCTACACACATAACTAGATTAATCGCAAATGGGAATGTATGTTACCCTTTAATCTCCGTCACGTAAGTTACAAGAAAGTAGTACGTCAGTTATGAGAGTGAAAACTAATTCCCGTTTGATGTTTTATCTTGCCTAACGGTGTAGTACATTCAGTATTCACGAAACAAACGTGTCCCATGTCAAAGTGATCAAAAAAATTCACACATATCACACCAAAACGGTATTTTGAAGTGCCCTCTTTCGGCGGACGGATCCTAAATATGGTCTTACCCCAAATTGATGTCCTGCATGTTACAAATCTTCATGAAGGCTACATTGATATCAAGCTTCACTCATAACTAGATTAACCGCAAATGGGAATGTATGTTAACGTTTAATCTCCGTCACGTAAGTTAAAAGAAAGTAGTACGTAAGTTATGAGTGTGAAAACTCATTCCCGTTTGATGTTTTATCTTGCCTAACGCTGTAGTACATTGATTATTCACGAATCAAACATGTCCCATGTCAAAGTGATCGAAAACGATTCACACATATCACACCAAAACGGTATTTTGAAGTGCACTCATTCGGCGAACAGATCCTTAATGTGGTCTTACCCCAAATTGATGTCCTGCATGTTATAAATATTCACGATGGCTAGACTGATATCAAGCTACATACATAATTAGATTTAACCGCAAATGGGAATGTATGTTATCCTTTAATCTCCGTAACGTAAGTTACAAGAGAGTATTACGTAAGTTATGGGTGTGAAAACTCATTCCCGTTTGATGTTTTATCTTTTCTAATGCTGTAGTACATTCATTATTCACCAAACAAACATGTCCCATATCAAAGTGATCGAAAGAAATTCACACATATCACACCAAAGCGGTATTTTCAAGTGCAATCTTTCGGCGGACGGATCCTTAATGTGGCTTTACCCCAAATTGATGACCTCCATGATATATATCTTCACGAAGGCTAGACTGATATCAAGCTACACACATAATTAGATTAACCGCAAATGGGAATATATGTTACCGTTTAATCACCGTCACGTAAGTTACAAGAAAGTAGTACGTAAGTTATGGGTGTGAAAACTAATTCCCATTTGATGTTTTATCTTGTCTAATGCAGTAATACATTCAGTATTCACGAAACAAACATGTCCCATGTCAAAGTGATCAAAAAAAACTCACACATATCACACGAAAACGGTATTTTGAACTGAACTCTTTCGGCGGACGGATCCTAAATGTGGTCTTACCCAAAATTGATGTCCTGCATGTTACAAATCTTCATGAAGGCTACATTGATATCAAGCTACACACATAACTAGATTAATCGCAAATGGGAATGTATGTTACCCTTTAATCTCCGTCACGTAAGTTACAAGAAAGTAGTACTTAAGTTATGAGTGTGAAAACTCATTCCTTTTGATGTTTTATCTTGCCTAACGCTGTAGTACATTCATTATTCACGAATCAAACATGTCCCATGTCAAAGTGATCGAAAACGATTCACACATATCACACCAAAACGATATTTTGAAGTGCACTCTTTCAGCGGACAGATCCTTAATGTGGTCTTACCCCAAATTGATGTCCTGCATGTTATAAATATTCACGAAGGCTAGACTAATATCAAGCTACACACATAATTAGATAAACCGCAAATGGGAATGTATGTTACCCTTTAATCTCCGTAACGTAAGTTACAAGAGAGTAGTACGTAAGTTATGGGTGTGAAAACTCATTCCCGTTTCATGTTTTATCTTTTCTAATGCTGTAGTACATTCAATATTCACGAAACAAACATGTCCCATATCAAAGTGATCGAAAGAAATTCACACATATCACACCAAAGCGGTATTTTCAAGTGCACTCTTTCGGGGGACGGATCCTTAAAGTGATCTTATCCCAAATTGATGTACTGCGTGTTACAAATCTTCACGAAGGCTACACTGATATCAATCTACACACATAACTAGATAATACGCAAGTGGGAATGTATGTTACCGTTTAATCACCGTCACGTAAGTTACAAGAAAGTAGTACGTAAGTTATGGGTGTGAAAACTCATTCCCATTTGTTGTTTTATCTCGTCTAATACAGTAGTACATACAGTATTCACGATACAAACATGTCCCATGTCAAAGTGATCAAAAAAAACTCACACATATCACACCAAAACGGTATTTTTAAGTGAACTCTTTCGGCGGACGGATCCTAAATGTGGTCTTACCCCAAATTGATGTCCTGCGTGTTACAAATCTTCATGAAGGCTACATTGATATCACGCTACACACATAACTAGATTAATCGCAAATGGGAATGTATGTTACCCTTTAATCTCCGTCACGTAAGTTACAATAAAGTAGTACTTAAGTTATGAGTGTGAAAACTCATTCCCATTTGATGGTTTGTCTTGTCTGATGCAGTAGAACAATCAGTACTCACGAAACAAACATGTCCCATGTCAAAGTGATCGAGAATAATTCAAGCATATCACACCAAAACGGTATTTTCAAGTGTACTCTTTCGACTGACGGATCTTTAATGTGGTCTTACCCCAAATTGATGTCCTGCATGTTACAAATCTTCACGAAGGCTAGACTGATATCATGCAGCAAACATAACTAGATTAATCGCAAATGGGAATGTATGTTACCCTTTTATCTCCGTCAAGTAAGTTACAAGAAAGTAGTACGTAAGTTGTGGGTGTGAAAACTCATTTCCATTTGATGGTTTGTCTTGTCTGATGCAGTAGAACAATCAGTATTCACGAAACAAACATGTTCCATGTCAAAGTGATCGAGAATAATTCACGCATATTACACCAAAACGGTATTTTCAAGTGCACTATTCCGACTGACGGATCATTAATGTGGCCTTACCCAAAATTTATCTCCTGCATGTTACAAATCTTCACGAAGGCTAGACTGATATCACGCAGCACACATAACTAGATTAACCGCAAATGGGAATGTATTTTACCCTTTAATCTCCGTCAAGTAAGTTACAAGAAAGTAGTACGTAAGTTATGGTTGTGAAAACTCATTTCCATTTTATGTTTTGTCTTGTCTAATGCAGTACAACACCAAGTATTCACGAAAACAACATGTCCGTTGTCAAAGTGATCGATAAAAACACATATCACACCAAAACAATATTTTGAAGTGCACTCTTTCGGCGGACGGATCCATTATGTGGTCTTACCCCAAATTGATATCCTGCATGTTACAAATCTTCACAAAGGTAAGATTGATATCATGCTACACACATAGTTAGATTATCCCCAAGTGGGAAAGTATGATACCCTTTATTCTCCGTCAGGTAAGTTACAAGAAAGTAGTACGTAAGTTATGGGTGTGAAAACTCATTTCCATTTGATGTTTTGTCTTGTCTAATGCAGTAGTACATTCAGTATTCACGAAACAAACATGTCCCATGTCAAAGCGATCGAAAAAATTCACACATATCATAACAAAACGGTATTTTCAAGTGCACTCTTTCGGCGGACGGATCCTTAATGTGGTATTGCTTCAAATTGATGTCCTGTATGTTACAAATCTTCACGAAGTTTAGACGATTATCAAGCTACAAACATATTTATATTAACAGCAAATGGGAATGTATGTTACCCTTTCATCTCCGTCACGTAAGTTACAACAAAATAGAACGTAAGTTAAGGTGTGAAAACTCATTCCCATTTGATGTATTGTCTTGTATGATGCAATAGTACATTAAGTATTTACGAAACAAACATATCCCATTTCAAAGTGATCGAGAATAATTCACGCATATCACACCAAAACGGTATTTTCAAGTGCACTCTTTGGGCGGACGGATCCTTTATTTGGTCTTACACCAAATTGATATCCTGCCTTTTACAAATCTTCACGAAGGCTACACTGATATCAAGCTACACACATAACTAGATTAACAGCAAATGGGAATGTATGTTACCTTTTAATCTCCGTCACGTAAGTTATAAGAAAATAGTACGTACGTTTTGGGTGTGAAAACTCATTCCCATTTGATGTTTTATCTTGTATGATGCAGTAGTACTTTCAGTATTCACGAAACAAACATGTCCCATGTCAAAGTGATCGAATAAAATTCACACATATCACACCAAAACGGTATTTTCAAGTGCACTCTTTCGGCGGACGGATCCTTAATGTGGTCTTACCTCAAATTGATGTCCTGCATGTTAAAAAACTTCATGAAGGCTAGATTGACATCAAGCTACACACATAACTAGATTAACCGCAAATGGGAATGTATGTTATACTTTCATCTCCGTCACGTAAGTTACAACAAAATAATACTTAAATTTTAGGTGTGTAAGCTCATTCCCATTTGATGGTTTGTCTTGTCTGATGCAGTAGAACAATCAGTATTCACGACACAAACATGTCCCATGTCAAAGTGATCGAGAATAATTCAAGCATATCACACCAAAACGGTATTTTCAAGTGCACTCTTTCGACTGACGGATCTTTAATGTGGTCTTACCCCAAATTGATGTCCTGCATGTTACAAATCTTCACGAAGGCTAGACTGATATCATGCAGCACAAATATCTAGATTAACCGCAAATGGGAATATATGTTACCCTTTTATCTCCGTCAAGTAAGTTACAAGAAAGTAGTACGTAAGTTGTTGGTGTGAAAACTCATTTCCATTTGATGTTTTGTCTTGTCTAATGCAGTAGAACACCCAGTATTCACGAAAACAACATTTCCCATGTCAAAGTGATCGATAAAAATTCACGCATATCACACCAAAACAATATTTTGAAGTGCACTCTTTCGGCTGACGGATCCTTAAAGTGGTCTTACCCCAAATTGATATCCTGCATGTTACAAATCTTCACAAAGGTAAGATTGATATCATGCTACACACATAGTTAGATTATCCCCAAATGGGAAAGTATGATACCCTTTAATCTCCGACAGGTAAGTTACAAGAAAGTAGTACGTAAGTTATGGGTGTGAAAACTCATTTCCATTTGATGTTTTGTCTTGTCTAATGCAGTAGTACATTTAGTATTCACGAAACAAACATGTCCCATGTCAAAGCGATCCAAAAAAATTCACACATATCATACCAAAACGGTATTTTGAAGTGCATTCTTTCGGCGGACGGATCCTTAATGTGGTATTGCCTCGAATTGACGTCCTGTATGTTACAAATCTTCACGAAGTTTAGACTGTTATCAAGCTACACACGTAATTATATTAACAGCACATGGGATTGTATGTTACCCTTTCATCTCCGTCACGTAAGTTACAACAAAATAGTACGTAAGTTATGGGTGTGAAAACTCATTCCGATTTGATGTTTTGTCTTTTGTGATGCACTAGTACATTAAGTATTTACGAAACAAACATGTCCCATTTCAAAGTGATCGAGAATAATTCACGCATATCACACCAAAACAGTATTTTCAAGTGCACTCTTTGGGCGGACGGATCCTTTATGTGGTATTACACCAAATTGGTATCCTGCCTGTTACAAATCTTCACGAAGGCTGCACTGATATCAAGCTACACACATAACTAGATTAACAGCAAATGGGAATGTATGTTACCCTTTAATCTCCGTCACTTAAGTTACAAGAAAATAGTACGTACGTTTTGGGTGTGAAAACTAATTCCCATTTGATGTTTTATCTTGTCTGATGTAGTAGTACATTCAGTATTCAAGAAACAAACATGACCCATGTCAAAGTGATCGAATAAAATTCACACTAATCACACAAAAACGGTATTTTCAAGTGAACTCTTTCGACTGACGGATCCTTAAAGTGGTCTTACCCCAAATTTATGTCCTGCATGTTACAAATCTTCACGAAGGCTAGACTGATATCATGCAGCACACATAGATAGATTAACCGCAAATGGGAATGTACGTTACCCTTTAATCTCCGTCAAGTAAGTTACAAGAAAGTAGTACGTAAGTTATGGTTGTGAAAATTAATTTCCATTTGATGTTTTGTCTTGCCTAATGCAGTAGGACACCCAGTATTCACGAAAACAACATGACCCATGTCAAAGTGATCGATAAAAATTCACCCATATCACACCAAAACAATATTTTGAAGTGCATTCTTTCGGCGGACGGATCCTTAATGTGGTCTTACCCCAAATTGATATCCTGCATGTTACAAATCTTCACAAACGTAAGATTGATATCATGCTACACACATAGTTAGATTATCCCCAAATGGGAAAGTATGATACCCTTTAATCTCCGTCAGGTAAGTTACAAGAAAGTAATACGTAAGTAATGAGTGTGAAAACTGATTTCCATTTCATGTTTTGTCTTGTCTAATGCAGTAGTACATTCAGTATTCACGAAACAAACATGTCCCATGTCAAAGCGATCGATAAAAATTCACACATATCATACCAAAACGGTATTTCGAAGTGCACTGTTTCGGCGGACGGATCCTTAATGTGGTATTGCCTCGAATTGATGTCCTGTATGTTACAAATCTTCACGAAGTTTAGACTGTTATCAAGCTACACACGTAATTATATTAACAGCACATGGGATTGTATGTTACCCTTTCATCTCCGTCACGTAAGTTACAACAAAATAGTACGTATGTTTTGGGTGTGAAAACTCATTCCGATTTGATGTTTTGTCTTTTGTGATGCAGTAGTACATTAAGTATTTACGAAACAAACATGTCCCATTTCAAAGTGATCGAGAATAATTCACGCATATCACACCAAAACAGTATTTTCAAGTGCACTCTTTGGGCGGACGGATCCTTTATGTGGTATTACACCAAATTGATATCCTGCCTGTTACAAATCTTCACGAAGGCTGCACTGATATCAAGCTACACACATAACTAGATTAACAGCAAATGGGAATGTATGTTACCCTTTAATCTCCGTCACGTAAGTTACAAGAAAATAATACGTACGTTTTGGGTGTGAAAACTAATTCCCATTTGATGTTTTATCTTGTCTGATGTAGTAGTACATTCAGTATTCAAGAAACAAACATGTCCCATGTCAAAGTGATCGAATAAAATTCACACAAATCACACAAAAACGGTATTTTCAAGTGCACTCTTTCGACTGACGGATCCTTAATTTGATCTTACCCCAAATTTATGTCCTGCATGTTACACATCTTCACGAAGGCTAGACTGATATCATGCAGCACACATAGATAGATTAACCGCAAATGGGAATGTACGTTACCCTTTAATCTCCGTCAAGTAAGTTACAAGAAAGTAGTACGTAAGTTATGGTTGTGAAAATTCATTTCCATTTGATGTTTTATTTTGCCTAATGCAGTAGGACACCCAGTATTCACGAAAACAACATGACCCATGTCAAAGTGATCGATAAAAATTAACGCATATCACACCAAAACAATATTTTGAAGTGCACTCTTTCGGCGGACGGATCCTTAATGTGGTCTTACCCCAAATTGATATCCTGCATGTTACAAATCTTCACAAACGTAATATTGATATCATGCTACACACATAGTTAGATTATCCCCAAATGGGAAAGTATGATACCCTTTATTCTCCGTCAGGTAAGTTACAAGAGAGTAGTACGTAAGTTATGGGTGTGAAAACTCATTTCCATTTCATGTTTTGTGTTGTCTAATGCAGTAGTACATTCAGTATTCACGAAACAAACATGTCCCATGTCAAAGCGATCGAAAAAAATTCACACATATAATACCAAAACGGTATTTTAAAGTGCAATCTTTCGGCGGACGGATCCTTAATGTGGTATTGCCTCAAATTGATGTCCTGTATGTTACAAATCTTCACGAAGTTTAGACTAATAACAAACTACACACATAATTATATGAACAGCAAATGGGAATGTATGTTACCCTTTCATCTCCGTCACGTAAGTTACAACAAAATAGTACGTAAGCTTTGGGTGAGAAAACTCATTCCCATTTCATGTTTTGTCTTGTCTGATGCAATAGTACATTAAGTATTTACGAAACAAACAAACATGTCCCATTTCAAAGTGATCGAGAATAATTCACGCATATCACACCAAAACGGTATTTACAAGTGCACTCTTTGGGCGGACGGATTGTTTATGTGGTCTTACACCAAATTTATATCCTGCCTGTTACAAATCTTCACGAAGGCTACACTGATATCAAGCTACACACATAACTAGATTAACAGCAAATGGGAATGTATGTTACCTTTTAATCTCCGTCACGTAAGTTACAAGAAAATAGTACGTACGTTTTGGATGTGAAAACTCACTCCCATTTGATGTTTTATCTTGTCTGATGTAGTAGTACATTCAGTATTCACGAAACAAACATGTCCCATGTCAAAGTGATCGAAAAAAATTCACAGATATCACGTCGAAACGGTATTTTCAATTGCACTCTTTCGGCGGACGGATCCTTAATGTGGTATTACCTCAAATTGATGTCCTGCATGTTACAAATCTTCACGAAGGCTAGACTGATATCATGCAGCACACATAACTAGATTAACCGCAAATGGGAATGTATGTTACCCTTTAATCTCCGTCAAGTAAGTTACAAGAAAATAGTACGTACGTTTTGGGTGTGAAAACTCATTCCCATTTGATGTTTTATCTTGTCTGATGCAGTAGTACATTCAGTATTCACGAAACAAACATGTCCCATGTCAAAGTGATCGAATAAAATTCACACATATCACACCAAAACGGTATTTTCAAGTGCACTCTTTAGGCGGACGGATCCTTAATGTGGTCTTACCTCAAATTGATGTCCTGCATGTTACAAATCTTCATGAAGGCTAGATTGACATCAAGCTACACACATAACTAGATTAACCGCAAATGGGAATGTATGTTATCCTTTCATCTCCGTCACGTAAGTTACAAAAAAATAATACTTAAATTTTAGGTGTGTAAACTCATTCCCATTTGATGGTTTGTCTTGTCTGATGTAGTAGTACATTCAGTATTCAAGAAACAAACATGTCCCATGTCAAAGTGATCGAATAAAATTCACACAAATCACACAAAAACGGTATTTTCAAGTGCACTCTTTCGACTGACGGATCCTTAATGTGGTCTTACCCCAAATTTATGTCCTGCATGTTACAAATCTTCACGAAGGCTAGACTGATATCATGCAGCACACATAGATAGATTAACCGCAAATGGGAATGTACGTTACCCTTTAATCTCCGTCAAGTAAGTTACAAGAAAGTAGTACGTAAGTTATGGTTGTGAAAATTCATTTCCATTTGATGATTTGTTTTGCCTAATGCAGTAGGACACCCAGTATTCACGAAAACAACATGACCCATGTCAAAGTGATCGATAAAAATTCACGCATATCACACCAAAACAATATTTTGAAGTGCACTCTTTCGGCGGACGGATCCTTAATGTGGTCTTACCCCAAATTGATATCCTGCATGTTACAAATCTTCACAAACGTAAGATTGATATCATGCTACACACATAGTTAGATTATCCTCAAATGGGAAAGTATGATACCCTTTATTCTCCGTCAGGTAAGTTACAAGAGAGTAGTACGTAAGTTATGGGTGTGAAAACTCATTTCCATTTCATGTTTTGTGTTGTCTAATGCAGTAGTACATTCAGTATTCACGAAACAAACATGTCCCATGTCAAAGCGATCGAAAAAAATTCACACATATAATACCAAAACGGTATTTTAAAGTGCAATCTTTCGGCGGACGGATCCTTAATGTGGTATTGCCTCAAATTGATGTCCTGTATGTTACAAATCTTCACGAAGTTTAGACTAATAACAAACTACACACATAATTATATGAACAGCAAATGGGAATGTATGTTACCCTTTCATCTCCGTCACGTAAGTTACAACAAAATAGTACGTAAGCTTTGGGTGTGAAAACTCATTCCCATTTCATGTTTTGTCTTGTCTGTTGCAATAGTACATTAAGTATTTACGAAACAAACATGTCCCATTTCAAAGTGATCGAGAATAATTCACGCATATCACACCAAAACGGTATTTACAAGTGCACTCTTTGGGCGGACGGATCCTTTATGTTGTCTTACACCAAATTGATATCCTGCCTGTTACAAATCTTCACGAAGGCTACACTGATATCAAGCTACACACATAACTAGATTAACAGCAAATGGGAATGTATGTTACCTTTTAATCTCAGGCACGTAAGTTACAAGAAAATAGTACGTACGTTTTGGATGTGAAAACTCACTCCCATTTGATGTTTTATCTTGTCTGATGTAGTAGTACATTCAGTATTCACGAAACAAACATGTCCCATGTCAAAGTGATCGAAAAAAATTCACAGATATCACGTCGAAACGGTATTTTCAATTGCACTCTTTCGGCGGACGGTTCCTTAATGTGGTATTACCTCAAATTGATGTCCTGCATGTTACAAATCTTCACGAAGGCTAGACTGATATCATGCAGCACACATAATTAGATTAACCGCAAATGGGAATGTATGTTACCCTTTAATCTCCGTCAAGTAAGTTACAAGAAAATAGTACGTACGTTTTGGGTGTGAAAACTCATTCCCATTTGATGTTTTATCTTGTCTGATGCAGTAGTACATTCAGTATTCACGAAACAAACATGTCCCATGTCAAAGTGATCGAGAATAATTCAAGCATATCACACCAAAACGGTATTTTCAAGTGCACTCTTTAGGCGGACGGATCCTTAATGTGGTCTTACCTCAAATTGATGTCCTGCATGTTACAAATCTTCATGAAGGCTAGATTGACATCAAGCTACACACATAACTAGATTAACCGCAAATGGGAATGTATGTTATCCTTTCATCTCCGTCACGTAAGTTACAAAAAAATAATACTTAAATTTTAGGTGTGTAAACTCATTCCCATTTGATGGTTTGTCTTGTCTGATGCAGTAGAACAATCAGTATTCACGAAACAAACATGTCCCATGTCAAAGTGATCGAGAATAATTCAAGCATATCACACCAAAACGGTATTTTCAAGTGCACTCTTTCGACTGACGGATCTTTAATGTGGTCTTACCCCAAATTGATGTCCTGCTTGTTACAAATCTTCACGAAGGCTAGACTGATATCATGCAACACAAATAACTAGATTAACCGCAAATGGGAATGTATGTTACCCTTCTATCTCCGTCAAGTAAGTTACAAGAAAGTAGTACGTAAGTTGTGGGTGTGAAAACTAATTTCCATTTGATGTTTTGTCTTGTCTAATGCAGTAGAACACCCAGTATTCACGAAAACAACATGTCCCATGTCAAAGTGATCGATAAAAATTCACGCATATCACACCAAAACAATATTTTGAAGTGCACTCTTTCGGCTGACGGATCCTTAAAGTGGTCTTACCCCAAATTGATATCCTGCATGTTACAAATCTTCACGAAGGCTACACTGATATCAAGCTACACACATAGTTAGATTATCCCGAAATGGGAAAGTATGATACCCTTTATTCTCCGTCAGGTAAGTTACAAGAAAGTAGTACGTAAGTTATGGGTGTGAAAACTCATTTCCATTTCATGTTTTGTCTTGTCTAATGCAGTAGTACATTCAGTATTCACGAAACAAACATGTCCCATGTCAAAGCGATCGTAGAAAATTCACACATATCATAACAAAACGGTATTTTCAAGTGCACTCTTTCGGCGGACGGATCCTTAATGTGGTATTGCTTCAAATTGATGTCCTGTATGTTACAAATCTTCACGAAGTTTATACGATTATCAAGCTACACACATATTTATATTAATAGCAAATGGGAATGTATGTTACCCTTTCATCTCCGTCACATAAGTTACAACAAAATAGTACGTATGTTTTGGGTGTGAAAACTCATTCCCATTTGATGTATTGTCTTGTATGATGCAATAGTACATTAAGTATTTACGAAACAAACATATCCCATTTCAAAGTGATCGAGAATAATTCACGCATATCACACCAAAACGGTATTTTCAAGTGCACTCTTTGGGCGGACGGATCCTTTATGTGGTCTTACACCAAATTGATATCCTGCCTGTTACAAATCTTCACGAAGGCTACACTGATATCAAGCTACATACATAACTAGATTAACAGCAAATGGGAATATATGTTACCTTTTAATCTCCGTCACGTAAGTTACAAGAAAATAGTACGTACGTTTTGTGTGTGAAAACTCATTCCCATTTGATGTTTTATCTTGTCTGATGCAGTAGTACATTCAGTATTCACGAAACAAACATGTCCCATGTCAAAGTGATCGAATAAAATTCACACATATCACACCAAAACGGTATTTTCAAGTGCACTCTTTCGGCGGACGGATCCTTAATGTGGTCTTACCTCAAATTGATATCCTGCATGTTACAAATCTTCATGAAGGCTAGATTGACATCAAGCTACACACATAACTAGATTAACCGCAAATGGGAATGTATATTTTCCTTTCATCTCCGTCACGTAAGTTACAACAAAATAATACTTAAATTTTAGGTGTGTAAACTAATTCCCATTTGATGGTTTGTCTTGTCTGATGCAATAGAACAATCAGTACTCACGAAACAAACATGTCCCATGTCAAAGTGATCGAGAATAATTCAAGCATATCACACCAAAACGGTATTTTCAAGTGCACTCTTTCGACTGACGGATCTTTAATGTGGTCTTACCCCAAATTGATGTCCTGCATGTTACAAATCTTCACGAAGGCTAGACTGATATCATGCAGCACACATAATTAGATTAACCGCAAATGGGAATGTATGTTACCCTTTTATCTCCGTCAAGTAAGTTACAAGAAAGTAGTACGTAAGTTGTGGGTGTGAAAACTCATTTCCATTTGATGGTTTGTCTTGTCTGATGCAGTAGGAAAATCAGTATTCACGAAACAAACATGTTCCATGTCAAAGTGATCGAGAATAATTCACGCATATTACACCAAAACGGTATTTTCAAGTGCACTCTTTCGACTGACGGATCTTTAAAGTGGTCTTACCCAACATTTATCTCCTGCATGTTACAAATCTTCACGAAGGCTAGACTGATATCATGCAGCACACATAACTAGATTAACCGCAAATGGGAATGTATGTTACCCTTTAATCTCCGTCAAGTAAGTTACAAGAAAGTAGTACGTAAGTTATGGTTGTGAAAACTCATTTCCATTTGCTGTTTTGTCTTGTCTAATGCAGTAGAACACCAAGTATTCACGAAAACAACATGTCCCATGTCAAAGTGATCGATAAAAACACATATCACACCAAAACAATATTTTGAAGTGCACTCTTTCGGCGGACGGATCCTTAATGTGGTCTTACCCCAAATTGATATCCTGCATGTTGCAAATCTTCACAAAGGTAAGATTGATATCATGCTACACACATAGTTAGATTATCCCCAAGTGGGAAAGTATGATACCCTTTATTCTCCGTCAGGTAAGTTACAAGAAAGTAGTACGTAAGTTATGGGTGTGAAAACTCATTTCCATTTCATGATATTCAGTATTCACGAAACAAACATGTCCCATGTCAAAGCGATCGAAAAAAATTCACACATATCATAACAAAACGGTATTTTCAAGTGCACTCTTTCGGCTGACGGATCCTTAATGTGGTATTGCTTCAAATTGATGTCCTGTATGTTACAAATCTTCACGAAGTTTAGACGATTATCAAGCTACACACATATTTATATTAATAGCAAATGGGAATGTATGTTACCCTTTCATCTCCGTCACGTAAGTTACAACAAAATAGTACGTAAGTTTTGGATGTGAAAACTCATTCCCATTTGATGTATTGTCTTGTATGATGCAATAGTACATTAAGTATTTTCGAAACAAACATATCCCATTTCAAAGTGATCGAGAATAATTCACGCACATCACATCAAAACGGTATTTTGAAGTGCACTCTTTGGGCGGACGGATCCTTTATGTGGTCTTACACCAAATTAATATCCTGCCTGTTACAAATCTTCACGAAGGCTACACTGATATCAAGTTACACACATAACTAGATTAACAGCAAATGGGAATGTATGTTACCTTTTAATCTCCGTCACGTAAGTTACAAGAAAATAGTACGTACGTTTTGGGTGTGAAAACTCATTCCCATTTGATGTTTTATCTTGTCTGATGCAGTAGTACATTCAGTATTCACGAAACAAACATGTCCCATGTCAAAGTGATCGAATAAAATTCACACATATCACACCAAAACGGTATTTTCAAGTGCACTCTTTCGGCGGACGGATCCTTAATGTGGTCTTATCTCAAATTGATGTCCTGCATGTTACAAATCTTCATGAAGGCTAGATTGACATCAAGCTACACACATAACTAGATTAACCGCAAATGGGAATGTATGTTATCCTTTCATCTCCGTCACGTAAGTTACAACAAAATAATACTTAAATTTTAGGTGTGTAAACTCATTCCCATTTGATGGTTTGTCTTGTCTGATGCAGTAGAACAATCAGTATTCACGAAACAAACATGTCCCATGTCAAAGTGATCGAAAACGATTCACACATATCACACCAAAACGGTATTTTGAAGTGCACTCTTTCGGCGGACAGATCCTTAATGTGGTCTTACCCCAAATTGATGTCCTGCATGTTATAAATCTTCACGAAGGCTAGTCCGATATCAACTTACACATATAATTAGATTAACCGCAAATGGGAATGTATGTTACCCTTTAATCACCGTCACGTAAGTTACAAGAAAGTAGTACGTAAGTTATGGGTGTGAAAACTCATTCCCATTTGATGTTTTATCTTGTCTAATGCAGTAGTACATTCAGTATTCACGAATCAAACGTGTCCCATGTCAAAGTGATCAAAAAAATTCACACATATCACCCCAAAACGGTATTTTGAAGTGCCCTCTTTCGGCGGACGGATCCTAAATGTGGTCTTACCCCAAATTGATGTCCTGCATGTTACAAATCTTCATGAAGGCTACATTGATATCAAGCTTCACTCATAACTAGATTAACCACAAATGGGAATGTATGTTACCCTTTAATCTCCGTCACGTAAGTTACAAGAAAGTACTACGTAAGTTATGAATGTGAAAACTCATTCCCGTTTGATGTTTTATCTTGTCTAACGCTGTAGTACATTCATTATTCACGAAACAAACATGTCCCATGTCAAAGTGATCGAAAACGATTCACACATATCACACCAAAACGGTATTTTGAAGTGCACTGTTTCGGCGGACAGATCCTTAATGTGGTCTTACCCCAAATTGATGTCCTGCATATTATAAATCTTCACGAAGGCTAGACCGATATCAACCTACACATATAATTAGATTAACCGCAAATGGGAATGTATGTTACCCTTTAATCACCGTCACGTAAGTTACAAGAAAGTAGTACGTAAGTTATGGGTGTGAAAACTAATTCCCATTTGATGTTTTATCTTATCTAATGCAGTAGTACATTCAGTATTCACGAATCAAACGTGTCCCAAGTCAAAGTGATCAAAAAAAATGCACACGTATCACACCAAAACGGTATTTTGAAGTGCCCTATATCGGCGGATGGATCCTAAATGTGGTATTACCCCAAATTGATGTCCTGCATGTTATAAATCTTCACAAAGGCTAGTCTAATATCAAGCTACACACATAATTAGATTAACCGCAAATGGGAATGTATGTTACCCTTTATTCTCCGTCACGTAAGTTACAAGAAAGTAGTACGTAAGTTATGGGTGTGAAAACTCATTCCCATTTGATGTTTTATCTTGTATGATGCAGTAGTACATTCAGTATTCACGAAACAAACATGTCCCATGTCAAAGTGATCGAAAAAAATTGACACATATCACACCAAATCGGTATTTTCAAGTGCACACTTTCGGCGTACGGATCTTTAATGTGGTCTTACCCCAAATTGATGTCCTGCAAGTTACAAATCTTCACGAAGGCTAGACCGATATCAACCTACACATATAATTAGATTAACCGCAAATGGGAATGTATGTTACCCTTTAATCACCGTCACGTAAGTTACAAGAAAGTAGTACGTAAGTTATGGGTGTGAAAACTCATTCCCATTTGATGTTTTATCTTGTCAAATGCAGTAGTACATTCAGTATTCACGAAACAAACGTGTCCCATGTCAAAGTGATCAAAAAAAATTCACACATATCACACCAAAACGGTATTTTGTAGTGCCCTCTTTCGGCGGACGGATCCTAAATGTGGTCTTACCCCAAATTGATGTCCTGCATGTTACAAATCTTCATGAAGGCTACATTGATATCAAGCTTCACTCATACCTAGTTTAAACGCAAATGGGAATGTATGTTACCCTTTAATCTCCGTCACGTAATTTACAAGAAAGAAGTACATAAGTTACGGGTGTGAAAACTCATTCCCATTTGATGTTTTATTTTGTCTAATGTAGTAGTACATTCAGTATGCACGAAACAAACATGTCCCATATCAAAGTGATCGAAAAAAATTCACACATATCACACCAAATCGGTATTTTCAAGTGCACATTTTCGGCGGACGGATCCTTAATGTGGTCTTACCCCAAATTGATGTCCTGCATGTCATAAATCTTCACGAAGGCTAGACCGATATCAACCTACACAAATAATTAGATTATACGCAAATGGGAATGTATGTTACCCTTTAATCTCCGTCACGTAAGTAACAAGAAAGTAGTACGTAAGTTATGGGTGTGAAAACTCATTCCCATTTGATATTTTATCTTGTCTAATGCAGTAGTACATTCAGTATTCAGGAAACAAACATGTCCCATGTCAAAGTGATCAAAAAAATTCACCCATATAACACCAAAATGGTATTTTCAAGTGCACTATTTCGGCGGACGTATCCTTAATGTGGTCTTACCCCAAATGATGTCCTGCATGTTACAAATCTTCATGAAGGCTGCATTGATATCAAGCTTCACTCATACCTAGTTTAACCGCAAATGGGAATGTATGTTACCCTTTAATCTCCGTCACGTAAGTTACAAGAAAGTAGTACGTAAGTTATGGGTGTGAAAACTCATTCCCTTTTGATATTTTATGTTGTCTAATGCAGTAGTACATTCAGTATTCACGAAACAAACATGTCCCATGTCAAAGTGATCGAAAACGATTCACACATATCACACCAAAACGGTATTTTGAAGTGCACTCTTTCGGCGGACAGATCCTTAATGTGGTCTTACCCCAAATTGATGTCCTGCATGTTATATATCTTCACTAAAGCTAGACCGATATCAACCTACACATACAATTAGATTAACCGCAAATGGAAATATATGTTACCCTTTAATCGCCGTCACGTAAGTTACAAGAAAGTAGTACGTAAGTTATGGGTGTGAAAACTCATTCCCATTTGATGTTTTATCTTGTCTAATGCAGTAGTACATTCAGTATTCACGAATCAAACGTGTCCCATGTCAAAGTGATCAAAAAAATTCACACATATCACCCCAAAACGGTATTTTGAAGTGCCCTCTTTCGGCGGACGGATCCTAAATGTGGTCTTACCCCAAATTGATGTCCTGCATGTTACAAATCTTCATGAAGGCTACATTGATATCAAGCTTCACTCATAACTAGATTAACCGCAAATGGGAATGTATGTTACCCTTTAATCACCGTCACGTAAGTTACAAGAAAGTAGTACGTAAGTTATGGGTGTGAAAACTAATTCCCATTTGATGTTTTATCTTATCTAATGCAGTAGTACATTCAGTATTCACGAATCAAACGTGTACCAAGTCAAAGTGATAAAAAAAAATGCACACGTATCACACCAAAACGCTATTTTGAAGTGCCCTCTATCGGCGGATGGATCCTAAATGTGGTATTACCCCAAATTGATGTCCTGCATGTTATAAATCTTCACGAAGGCTAGACCGATATCAACCTACACAAATAATTAGATTATACGCAAATGGGAATGTATGTTACCCTTTAATCTCCGTCCCGTAAGTTACAAGAAAGTAGTACGTAAGTTATGGGTGTGAAAACTCATTCCCATTTGATGTTTTATCTTGTCTAATGCAGTAGTACATTCAGTATTCACGAATCAAACGTGTCCCATGTCAAAGTGATCAAAAAAATTCACACATATCACCCCAAAACGGTATTTTGAAGTGCCCTCTTTCGGCGGACGGATCCTAAATGTGGTCTTACCCCAAATTGATGTCCTGCATGTTACAAATCTTCATGAAGGCTACATTGATATCAAGCTTAACTCATAACTAGATTAACCGCAAATGGGAATGTATGTTACCCTTTAATCTCCGTCACGTAAGTTACAAGAAAGTACTACGTAAGTTATGAAAGTGAAAACTCATTCCCGTTTGATGTTTCATCTTGTCTAACGCTGTAGTACATTCATTATTCACGAAACAAACATGTCCCATGTCAAAGTGATCGAAAACGATTCACACATATCACACCAAAACGGTATTTTGAAGTGCACTGTTTCGGCGGACAGATCCTTAATGTGGTCTTACCCCAAATTGATGTCCTGCATATTATAAATCTTCACGAAGGCTAGACCGATATCAACCTACACATATAATTAGATTAACCGCAAATGGGAATGTATGTTACCCTTTAATCACCGTCACGTAAGTTACAAGAAAGTAGTACGTAAGTTATGGGTGTGAAAACTAATTCCCATTTGATGTTTTATCTTATCTAATGCAGTAGTACATTCAGTATTCACGAATCAAACGTGTCCCAAGTCAAAGTGATCAAAAAAAATGCACACGTATCACACCAAAACGGTATTTTGAAGTGCCCTCTATCGGCGGATGGATCCTAAATGTGGTATTACCCCAAATTGATGTCCTGCATGTTATAAATCTTCACAAAGGCTAGTCTAATATCAAGCTACACACATAATTAGATTAACCGCAAATGGGAATGTATGTTACCCTTTAATCTCCGTCACGTAAGTTACAAGAAAGTAGTACGTAAGTTATGGGTGTGAAAACTCATTCCCATTTGATGTTTTATCTTGTATGATGCAGTAGTACATTCAGTATTCACGAAACAAACATGTCCCATGTCAAAGTGATCGAAAAAAATTGACACATATCACACCAAATCGGTATTTTCAAGTGCACACTTTCGGCGGACGGATCCTTAATGTGGTCTTACTCCAAATTGATGTCCTGCATGTTACAAATCTTCACGAAGGCTAGACCGATATCAACCTACACATATAATTAGATTAACCGCAAATGGGAATGTATGTTACCCTTTAATCACCGTCACGTAAGTTACAAGAAAGTAGTACGTAAGTTATGGGTGTGAAAACTCATTCCCATTTGATGTTTTATCTTGTCAAATGCAGTAGTACATTCAGTATTCACGAAACAAACGTGTCCCATGTCAAAGTGATCAAAAAAAATTCACACATATCACACCAAAACGGTATTTTGTAGTGCCCTCTTTCGGCGGACGGATCCTAAATGTGGTCTTACCCCAAATTGATGTCCTGCATGTTACAAATCTTCATGAAGGCTACATTGATATCAAGCTTCACTCATACCTAGTTTAACCGCAAATGGGAATGTATGTTACCCTTTAATCTCCGTCACGTAATTTACAAGAAAGAAGTACATAAGTTACGGGTGTGAAAACTCATTCCCATTTGATGTTTTATTTTGTCTAATGCAGTAGTACATTCAGTATGTACGAAACAAACATGTCCCATATCAAAGTGATCGAAAAAAATTCACACATATCACACCAAATCGGTATTTTCAAGTGCACATTTTCGGCGGACGGATCCTTAATGTGGTCTTACCCCAAATTGATGTCCTGCATGTTATAAATCTTCACGAAGGCTAGACCGATATCAACCTACACAAATAATTATATTATACGCAAATGGGAATGTATGTTACCCTTTAATCTCCGTCACGTAAGTTACAAGAAAGTAGTACGTAAGTTATGGGTGTGAAAACTCATTCCCATTTGATATTTTATCTTGTCTAATGCAGTAGTACATTCAGTATTCAGGAAACAAACATGTCCCATGTCAAAGTGATCAAAAAAATTCACCCATATAACACCAAAATGGTATTTTCAAGTGTACTATTTCGGCGGACGTATCCTTAATGTGGTCTTACCCCAAATTGATGTCCTGCATGTTACAAATCTTCATGAAGGCTGCATTGATATCAAGCTTCACTCATACCTAGTTTAACCGCAAATGGGAATGTATGTTACCCTTTAATCTCCGTCACGTAAGTTACAAGAAAGTAGTACGTAAGTTATGTGTGTGAAAACTCATTCCCATTTGATATTTTATGTTGTCTAATGCAGTAGTACATTCAGTATTAACGAAACAAACATGTCCCATGTCAAAGTGATCGAAAACGATTCACACATATCACACCAAAACGGTATTTTGAAGTGCACTCTTTCGGCGGACAGATCCTTAATGTGGTCTTACCCCAAATTGATGTCCTGCATGTTATATATCTTCACGAAAGCTAGACTGATATCAACCTACACATATAATTAGATTAACCGCAAATGGGAATGTATGTTACCATTTAATCACCGTCACGTAAGTTACAAGAAAGTAGTACGTAAGTTATGGGTGTGAAAACTCATTCCCATTTGATGTTTTATCTTGTCTAATGCAGTAGTACATTCAGTATTCACGAATCAAACGTGTCCCATGTCAAAGTGATCAAAAAAATTCACACATATCACCCCAAAACGGTATTTTGAAGTGCCCTCTTTCGGCGGACGGATCCTAAATGTGGTCTTACCCCAAATTGATGTCCTGCATGTTACAAATCTTCATGAAGGCTACATTGATATCAAGCTTCACTCATAACTAGATTAACCGCAAATGGGAATGTATGTTACCCTTTAATCTCCGTCACTTAAGTTACAAGAAAGTACTACGTAAGTTATGAATGTGAAAACTCATTCCCGTTTGATGTTTTATCTTGTCTAACGCTGTAGTACATTCATTATTCACGAAACAAACATGTCCCATGTCAAAGTGATCGAAAACGATTCACACATATCACACCAAAACGGTATTTTGAAGTGCACTGTTTCGGCGGACAAATCCTTAATGTGGTCTTACCCCAAATTGATGTCCTGCATGTTATAAATCTTCACGAAGGCTAGACCGATATCAACCTACACATATAATTAGATTAACCGCAAATGGGAATGTATGTTACCCTTTAATCACCGTCACGTAAGTTACAAGAAAGTAGTACGTAAGTTATGGGTGTGAAAACTCTTTCCCATTTGATGTTTTATCTTGTCAAATGCAGTAGTACATTCAGTATTCACGAAACAAACGTGTCCCTTGTCAAAGTGATGAAAAAAAATTCACACATATCACACCAAAACGGTATTTTGTAGTGCCCTCTTTCGGCGGACGGATCCTAAATGTGGTCTTACCCCAAATTGATGTCCTGCATGTTACAAATCTTCATGAAGGCTACATTGGTATCAAGCTTCACTCATAACTAGATTAACCGCAAATGGGAATGTATGTTACCCTTTAATCTCCGTCACGTAAGTTACAAGAAACTACTACGTAAGTTATGAATTTGAAAACTAATTCCCGTTTGATGTTTTATCTTGTCTAACGCTGTAGTACATTCATTATTCACGAAACAAACATGTCCCATGTCAAAGTGATCGAAAACGATTCACACATATCACACCAAAACGGTATTTTGAAGTGCACTCTTTCGGCGGACAGATCCTTAAAGTGGTCTTACCCCAAATTGATGTCCTGCATGTTATAAATCTTCACGAAGGCTAGTCCGATATCAACCTACACATATAATTAGATTAACCGCAAATGGGAATGTATGTTACCCTTTAATCTCCGTCACGTAAGTTATAAGAAAGTAGTACTCATTTCCCTTTCATGTTTTATCTTGTCTATCGCTGTAGTACATTTATTATTCACGAAACAAACATGTCCCATGTCAAAGTGATCGAAAACAATTCACACATATCACACCAAAACGGTATTTTCAAGTGCACTCTTTCGGCGGACGGATCCTTAATGTGGTCTTAACGAAATTGATGTCCTGCATGTTATAAATATTCATATAGGCTAGACTGATATCACGCTACACACATAATTAAATTAAACGCAAATGGGAATATATGTTACCCTTTAATCTCCGTCACGTAAGTTACAAGAAAGTAGTACGTAAGTTGCGGGTGTGAAAACTAATTCCCATTTGATGTTTTATTTTATCTAATGCAGTAGTACATTCAGTATTCACGAAACAAACATATCCCATCTCAAAGTGATCAAAAAAAACTCACACATATCACACCAAAACGGTATTTTGAAATGAACTCTTTCGGCGGACGAATCCTAAATGTGGTCTTACCCCAAATTGATGTCCTGCATGTTACAAATCTTCATGAAGGCTACTTTGATATCAAGCTACATACATAACTATATTAACCGCAAATGGGAATGTATGTTACTCTTTAATCTCCGTCACGTAAGTTACAAGAAAGTAGTACGTAAGTTATTGGTGTGAAAACTCATTCCCATTTGATATTTTATCTTGTCTAATGCAGTAGTACATTCAGTATTCAGGAAACAAACATGTCCCATGTCAAAGCGATCGAAAAAAATTCACACATATCATACCAAAACGGTATTTCAAAGTTCACTCTTTCGGCGGACGGATCCTTAATGTGGTCTTACCCCAAATTGATGTCCTGCATGTTACAAATCTTCATGAAGGCTACATTGATATCAAGCTTCACCCATACCTAGTTTAACCGCAAATGGGAATGTATGTTACCCTTTAATCTCCGTCACGTAAGTTACAAGAAAGTAGTACGTAAGTTATGGGTGTGAAAACTCATTCCCATTTGATATTTTATGTTGTCTAATGCAGTAGTACATTCAGTATTCACGAAACAAACATGTCCCATGTCAAAGTGATCGAAAACGATTCACACATATCACACCAAAACGGTATTTTGAAGGGCACTCTTTCGGCGGACAGATCCTTAATGTGGTCTTACCCCAAATTGATGTCCTGCATGTTATATATCTTCACGAAAGCTAGACCGATATCAACCTACACATATAATTAGATTAACCGCAAATGGGAATGTATGTTACCCTTTAATCACCGTCACGAAAGTTACAAGAAAGTAGTACGTAAGTTATGGGTGTCAAAACTAATTCCCATTTGATGTTTTATCTTATCTAATGCAGTAGTACATTCAGTATTCACGAAACAAACGTGTCCCATGTCAAAGTGATTAAAAAAATTCACACATATCACACCAAAACGGTATTTTGAAGTGCCCTCTTTCGGCGGACGAATCCTAAATGTGGTCTTACCCCAAATTGATGTCCTGCATGTTACAAATCTTCATGAAGGCTACATTGATATCAAGCTACATACATTACTATATTAATCGCAAATGGGAATGTATGTTACTCTTTAATCTCCGTCACGTAAGTTACAAGAAAGTAGTACGTAAGTTATGGGTGTGAAAACTCATTCCCATTTGATATTTTATCTTGTCTAATGCAGTAGTACATTCAGTATTCAGGAAACAAACATGTCCCATGTCAAAGCGATCGAAAAAAATTCACACATATCATACCAAAACGGTATTTTAAAGTTCACTCTTTCGGCGGACGGATCCTAAATGTGGTCTTACCCCAAATTGATGTCCTGCATGTTACAAATCTTCATGAAGGCTACATTGGTATCAAGCTTCACTCATAACTAGATTAACCGCAAATGGGAATGTATGTTACCCTTTAATCTCCGTCACGTAAGTTACAAGAAACTACTACGTAAGTTATGAATTTGAAAACTCATTCCCGTTTGATGTTTTATCTTGTCTAACGCTGTAGTACATTCATTATTCACGAAACAAACATGTCCCATGTCAAAGTGATCGAAAACGATTCACATATATCACACCAAAACGGTATTTTGAAGTGCACTCTTTCGGCGGACAGATCCTTAATGTGGTCTTACCCCAAATTGATGTCCTGCATGTTATAAATCTTCACGAAAGCTAGTCCGATATCAACCTACACATATAATTACATTAACCGCAAATGGGAATGTATGTTACCCTTTAATCACCGTCACGTAAGTTACAAGAAAGTAGTACGTAAGTTATGGGTGTGAAAACTCATTCCCATTTGATGTTTTATTTTGTCTAATGCAGTAGTACATTCAGTATTCCCGAATCAAACGTGTCCCATGTCAAAGTGATCCAAAAAATTCACACATATCACCCCAAAACGGTATTTTGAAGTGCCCTCTTTCGGCGGACGGATCCTAAATGTGGTCTTACCCCAAATTGATGTCCTGCATGTTACAAATCTTCATGAAGGCTACATTGATATCAATCTTCACTCATAACTAGATTAACCGCAAATGGGAATGTATGTTACCCTTTAATCTCCGTCACGTAAGTTACAAGAAAGTACTACGTAAGTTATGAATGTGAAAACTCATTCCCGTTTGATGTTTTATCTTGTCTAACGCTGTAGTACATTCATTATTCACGAAACAAACATGTCCCATGCCAAAGTGATCGAAAACGATTCACACATATCACACCAAAACGGTATTTTGAAGGGCACTCTTTCGGCGGACAGATCCTTAATGTGGTCTTACCCCAAATTGATGTCCTGCATGTTATAAATCTTCACGAAAGCTAGACCGATATCAACCTACACATATAATTAGATTAACCGCAAATGGGAATGTATGTTACCCTTTAATCACCGTCACGAAAGTTACAAGAAAGTAGTACGTAAGTTATGGGTGTGAAAACTAATTCCCATTTGATGTTTTATCTTGTCTAATGCAGTAGTACATTCAGTATTCACGAATCAAACGTGTCCCTAGTCAAAGTGATCAAAACAAATTCACACCTATCACACCAAAACGGTATTTTGAAGTGCCCTCTTTCGGCGGACGGATCCTAAATGTGGTCTTACCCCAAATTGATGTCCTGCATGTTACAAATCTTCATGAAGGCTACATTGATATCAAGCTTCACTCATAACTAGATTAACCGCAAATGGGAATGTATGTTACCCTTTAATCTCCGTCACGTAAGTTACAAGAAAGTACTACGTAAGTTATGAATGTGAAAACTCATTCCCGTTTGATGTTTTATCTTGTCTAACGCTGTAGTACATTCATTATTCACGAAACAAACATGTCCCATGTCAAAGTGATCGAAAACGATTCACACATATCACACCAAAACGGTATTTTGAAGGGCACTCTTTCGGCGGACAGATCCTTAATGTGGTCTTACCCCAAATTGATGTCCTGCATGTTATAAATCTTCACGAAAGCTAGACCGATATCAACCTACACATATAATTAGATTAACCGCAAATGGGAATGTATGTTACCCTTTAATCACCGTCACGAAAGTTACAAGAAAGTAGTACGTAAGTTATGGGTGTGAAAACTAATTCCCATTTGATGTTTTATCTTGTCTAATGCAGTAGAACATTCAGTATTCACGAAACAAACATGTCCCATGTCAAAGTGATCGAAAACGATTCACACATATCACACCAAAACGGTATTTTGAAGGGCACTCTTTCGGCGGACAGATCCTTAATGTGGTCTTACCCCAAATTGATGTCCTGCATGTTATAAATCTTCACGAAAGCTAGACCGATATCAACCTACACATATAATTAGATTAACCGCAAATGGGAATGTATGTTACCCTTTAATCACCGTCACGAAAGTTACAAGAAAGTAGTACGTAAGTTATGGGTGTGAAAACTAATTCCCATTTGATGTTTTATCTTGTCTAATGCAGTAGTACATTCAGTATTCACGAATCAAACGTGTCCCTAGTCAAAGTGATCAAAACAAATTCACACATATCACACCAAAACGGTATTTTGAAGTGCCCTCTTTCGGCGGACGGATCCTAAATGTGTTATTACCCCAAATTGATGTCCTGCATGTTATAAATCTTCACGAAGGCTAGTCTAATATCAAGCTACACAAATAATTAGATTAACCGCAAATGGGAGTGTATGTTACCCTTTAATCTCCGTCACGTAAGTTACAAGAAAGTAGTACGTAAGTTATGGGTGTGAAAACTCATTCCCATTTGATGTTTTATCTTGTATGATGCAGTAGTACATTCAGTATTCACGAAACAAACATGTCCCATGTCAAAGTGATCGAAAAAAATTCACACATATCACACCAAATCGGTATTTTCAAGTGCACACTTTCGGCGGACGGATCCTTAATGTGGTCTTACCCCAAATTGATATCCTGCATGTTACAAATCTTCACGAAGGCTAGACCGATATCAACCTACACACATAATTAGATTAACCGCAAATGGGAATGTATGTTATCCTTTAATCACCGTCACGTAAGTTACAAGAAAGTAGTACGTAAGTTATGGGTGTGAAAACTCATTCCCATTTGATGTTTTATTTTGTCAAATGCAGTAGTACATTCAGTATTCACGAAACAAACGTGTCCCATGTCAAAGTGATCAAAAAAAATTCACACATATCACACCAAAACGGTATTTTGAAGTGCACTCTTTCGGCGGACAGATCCTTAATGTGGTCTTACCCCAAATTGATATCCTGCATGTTATAAATCTTCACGAAGGCTAGTCCGATATCAACCTACACATATAATTACATTAACCGCAAATGGGAATGTATGTTACCCTTTAATCACCGTCACGTAAGTTACAAGAAAGTAGTACGTAAGTTATGGGTGTGAAAACTCATTCCCATTTGATGTTTTATTTTGTCTAATGCAGTAGTACATTCAGTATTCCCGAATCAAACGTGTCCCATGTCAAAGTTATCCAAAAAATTCACACATATCACCCCAAAACGGTATTTTGAAGTGCCCTCTTTCGGCGGACGGATCCTAAATGTGGTCTTACCCCAAATTGATGTCCTGCATGTTACAAATCTTCATGAAGGCTACATTGATATCAATCTTCACTCATAACTAGATTAACCGCAAATGGGAATGTATGTTACCCTTTAATCTCCGTCACGTAAGTTACAAGAAAGTACTACGTAAGTTATGAATGTGAAAACTCATTCCCGTTTGATGTTTTATCTTGTCTAACGCTGTAGTACATTCATTATTCACGAAACAAACATGTCCCATGCCAAAGTGATCGAAAACGATTCACACATATCACACCAAAACGGTATTTTGAAGGGCACTCTTTCGGCGGACAGATCCTTAATGTGGTCTTACCCCAAATTGATGTCCTACATGTTATAAATCTTCACGAAAGCTAGACCGATATCAACCTACACATATAATTAGATTAACCGCAAATGGGAATGTATGTTACCCTTTAATCACCGTCACGAAAGTTACAAGAAAGTAGTACGTAAGTTATGGGTGTGAAAACTAATTCCCATTTGATGTTTTATCTTGTCTAATGCAGTAGTACATTCAGTATTCACGAATCAAACGTGTCCCTAGTCAAAGTGATCAAAACAAATTCACACCTATCACACCAAAACGGTATTTTGAAGTGCCCTCTTTCGGCGGACGGATCCTAAATGTGGTATTACCCCAAATTGATGTCCTGCATGTTATAAATCTTCACGAAGGCTAGTCTAATATCAAGCTACACAAATAATTAGATTAACCGCAAATGGGAATGTATGTTACCCTTTAATCTCCGTCACGTAAGTTACAAGAAAGTAGTACGTAAGTTATGGGTGTGAAAACTCATTCCCATTTGATGTTTTATCTTGTATGATGCAGTAGTACATTCAGTATTTACGAAACAAACATGGCCCATGTCAAAGTGATCGAAAAAAATTGACACATATCACACCAAATCGGTATTTTCAAGTGCACACTTTCGGCGGACGGATCCTTAATGTGGTCTTACCCCAAATTGATGTCCTGCATGTTACAAATCTTCACGAAAGCTAGACCGATATCAACCTACACACATAATTAGATTAACCGCAAATGGGAATGTATGTTACCCTTTAATCACCGTCACGTAAGTTACAAGAAAGTAGTACGTAAGTTATGGGTGTGAAAACTCATTCCCATTTGATGTTTTATCTTGTCAAATGCAGTAGTACATTCAGTATTCACGAAACAAACGTGTCCCATGTCAAAGTGATCAAAAAAAATTCACACATATCACACCAAAACGGTATTTTGTAGTGCCCTCTTTCGGCGGACGAATCCTAAATGTGGTCTTACCCCAAATTGATGTCCTGCATGTTACAAATCTTCATGAAGGCTACATTGATATCAACCTTCACTCAATACTAGATTAACCGCAAATGGGAATGTATGTTACCCTTTAATCTCCGTCACGTTAGTTTCAAGAAAGTACTACGTAAGTTATGAATGTGAAAACTCATTCCCGTTTGATGTTTTATCTTGTCTAACGCTGAAGTACATTCATTATTCACGAAACAAACATGTCCCATGTCAAAGTGATCGAAAACGATTCACACATATCACACCAAAACGGTATTTTGAAGTGCACTCTTTCGGCGGACAGATCCTTAATGTGGTCTTACCCCAAATTGATGTCCTGCATGTTATAAATCTTCACGAAGGCTAGTCCGATATCAACCTACACATATAATTACATTAACCGCAAATGGGAATGTATGTTACCCTTTAATCACCGTCACGTAAGTTACAAGAAAGTAGTACGTAAGTTATGGGTGTGAAAACTCATTCCCATTTGATGTTTTATTTTGTCTAATGCAGTAGTACATTCAGTATTCCCGAATCAAACGTGTCCCATGTCAAAGTTATCCAAAAAATTCACACATATCACCCCAAAACGGTATTTTGAAGTGCCCTCTTTCGGCGGACGGATCCTAAATGTGGTCTTACCCCAAATTGATGTCCTGCATGTTACAAATCTTCATGAAGGCTACATTGATATCAAGCTTCACTCATAACTAGATTAACCGCAAATGGGAATGTATGTTACCCTTTAATCTCCGTCACGTAAGTTACAAGAAAGTACTACGTAAGTTATGAATGTGAAAACTCATTCCCGTTTGATGTTTTATCTTGTCTAACGCTGTAGTACATTCATTATTACATGAAACAAACATGTCCCATGTCAAAGTGATCGAAAACGATTCACACATATCACACCAAAACGGTATTTTGAAGGGCACTCTTTCGGCGGACAGATCCTTAATGTGGTCTTACCCCAAATTGATGTCCTGCATGTTATAAATCTTCACGAAAGCTAGACCGATATCAACCTACACATATAATTAGATTAACCGCAAATGGGAATGTATGTTACCCTTTAATCACCGTCACGAAAGTTACAAGAAAGTAGTACGTAAGTTATGGGTGTGAAAACTAATTCCCATTTGATGTTTTATCTTGTCTAATGCAGTAGTACATTCAGTATTCACGAATCAAACGTGTCCCTAGTCAAAGTGATCAAAACAAATTCACACCTATCACACCAAAACGGTATTTTGAAGTGCCCTCTTTCGGCGGACGGATCCTAAATGTGGTATTACCCCAAATTGATGTCCTGCATGTTATAAATCTTCACGAAGGCTAGTCTAATATCAAGCTACACAAATAATTAGATTAACCGCAAATGGGAATGTATGTTACCCTTTAATCTCCGTCACGTAAGTTACAAGAAAGTAGTACGTAAGTTATGGGTGTGAAAACTCATTCCCATTTGATGTTTTATCTTGTATGATGCAGTAGTACATTCAGTATTTACGAAACAAACATGGCCCATGTCAAAGTGATCGAAAAAAATTGACACATATCACACCAAATCGGTATTTTCAAGTGCACACTTTCGGCGGACGGATCCTTAATGTGGTCTTACCCCAAATTGATGTCCTGCATGTTACAAATCTTCACGAAGGCTAGACCGATATCAACCTACACACATAATTAGATTAACCGCAAATGGGAATGTATGTTACCCTTTAATCACCGTCACGTAAGTTACAAGAAAGTAGTACGTAAGTTATGGGTGTGAAAACTCATTCCCATTTGATGTTTTATTTTGTCAAATGCAGTAGTACATTCAGTATTCACGAAACAAACGTGTCCCATGTCAAAGTGATCAAAAAAAATTCACACATATCACACCAAAACGGTATTTTGTAGTGCCCTCTTTCGGCGGACGAATCCTAAATGTGGTCTTACCCCAAATTGATGTCCTGCATGTTACAAATCTTCATGAAGGCTACATTGATATCAACCTTCACTCAATACTAGATTAACCGCAAATGGGAATGTATGTTACCCTTTAATCTCCGTCACGTTAGTTTCAAGAAAGTACTACGTAAGTTATGAATGTGAAAACTCATTCCCGTTTGATGTTTTATCTTGTCTAACGCTGAAGTACATTCATTATTCACGAAACAAACATGTCCCATGTCAAAGTGATCGAAAACGATTCACACATATCACACCAAAACGGTATTTTGAAGTGCACTCTTTCGGCGGACAGATCCTTAATGTGGTCTTACCCCAAATTGATGTCCTGCATGTTATAAATCTTCACGAAGGCTAGTCCGATATCAACCTACACATATAATTACATTAACCGCAAATGGGAATGTATGTTACCCTTTAATCACCGTCACGTAAGTTACAAGAAAGTAGTACGTAAGTTATGGGTGTGAAAACTCATTCCCATTTGATGTTTTATTTTGTCTAATGCAGTAGTACATTCAGTATTCCCGAATCAAACGTGTCCCATGTCAAAGTGATCCAAAAAATTCACACATATCACCCCAAAACGGTATTTTGAAGTGCCCTCTTTCGGCGGACGGATCCTAAATGTGGTCTTACCCCAAATTGATGTCCTGTATGTTACAAATCTTCATGAAGGCTACATTGATATCAAGCTTCACTCATAACTAGATTAACCGCAAATGGGAATGTTTGTTACCCTTTAATCTCCGTCACGTAAGTTACAAGAAAGTACTACGTAAGTTATGAATTTGAAAACTCATTCCCGTTTGATGTTTTATCTTGTCAAACGCTGTAGTACATTCATTATTCACGAAACAAACATGTCCCATGTCAAAGTGATCGAAAACGATTCACACATATCACACCAAAACGGTATTTTGAAGGGCACTCTTTCGGCGGACAGATCCTTAATGTGGTCTTACCCCAAATTGATGTCCTGCATGTTATAAATCTTCACGAAAGCTAGACCGATATCAACCTACACATATAATTAGATTAACCGCAAATGGGAATGTATGTTACCCTTTAATCACCGTCACGAAAGTTACAAGAAAGTAGTACGTAAGTTATGGGTGTGAAAACTAATTCCCATTTGATGTTTTATCTTGTCTAATGCAGTAGAACATTCAGTATTCACGAAACAAACATGTCCCATGTCAAAGTGATCGAAAACGATTCACACATATCACACCAAAACGGTATTTTGAAGGGCACTCTTTCGGCGGACAGATCCTTAATGTGGTCTTACCCCAAATTGATGTCCTGCATGTTATAAATCTTCACGAAAGCTAGACCGATATCAACCTACACATATAATTAGATTAACCGCAAATGGGAATGTATGTTACCCTTTAATCACCGTCACGAAAGTTACAAGAAAGTAGTACGTAAGTTATGGGTGTGAAAACTAATTCCCATTTGATGTTTTATCTTGTCTAATGCAGTAGTACATTCAGTATTCACGAATCAAACGTGTCCCTAGTCAAAGTGATCAAAACAAATTCACACGTATCACACCAAAACGGTATTTTGATGTGCCCTCTTTCGGCGGACGGATCCTAAATGTGGTATTACCCCAAATTGATGTCCTGCATGTTATAAATCTTCACGAAGGCTAGTCTAATATCAAGCTACACAAATAATTAGATTAACCGCAAATGGGAATGTATGTTACCCTTTAATCTCCGTCACGTAAGTTACAAGAAAGTAGTACGTAAGTTATGGGTGTGAAAACTCATTCCCATTTGATGTTTTATCTTGTATGATGCAGTAGTACATTCAGTATTTACGAAACAAACATGGCCCATGTCAAAGTGATCGAAAAAAATTGACACATATCACACCAAATCGGTATTTTCAAGTGCACACTTTCGGCGGACGGATCCTTAATGTGGTCTTACCCCAAATTGATGTCCTGCATGTTACAAATCTTCACGAAAGCTAGACCGATATCAACCTACACACATAATTAGATTAACCGCAAATGGGAATGTATGTTACCCTTTAATCACCGTCACGTAAGTTACAAGAAAGTAGTACGTAAGTTATGGGTGTGAAAACTCATTCCCATTTGATGTTTTATCTTGTCAAATGCAGTAGTACATTCAGTATTCACGAAACAAACGTGTCCCATGTCAAAGTGATCAAAAAAAATTCACACATATCACACCAAAACGGTATTTTGTAGTGCCCTCTTTCGGCGGACGAATCCTAAATGTGGTCTTACCCCAAATTGATGTCCTGCATGTTACAAATCTTCATGAAGGCTACATTGATATCAACCTTCACTCAATACTAGATTAACCGCAAATGGGAATGTATGTTACCCTTTAATCTCCGTCACGTAAGTTTCAAGAAAGTACTACGTAAGTTTTGAATGTGAAAACTCATTCCCGTTTGATGTTTTATCTTGTCTAACGCTGAAGTACATTCATTATTCACGAAACAAACATGTCCCATGTCAAAGTGATCGAAAACGATTCACACATATCACACCAAAACGGTATTTTGAAGTGCACTCTTTCGGCGGACAGATCCTTAATGTGGTCTTACCCCAAATTGATGTCCTGCATGTTATAAATCTTCACGAAGGCTAGTCCGATATCAACCTACACATATAATTAGATTAACCGCAAATGCGAATGTATGTTACCCTTTAATCTCCGTCACGTAAGTTACAAGAAACTACTACGTATGTTATGAATTTGAAAACTCATTCCCGTTTGATGTTTTATCTTGTCTAACGCTGTAGTACATTCATTATTCACGAAACAAACATGTCCCATGTCAAAGTGATCGAAAACGATTCACACATATCACACCAAAACGGTATTTTGAAGTGCACTCTTTCGGCGGACAGATCCTTAATGTGGTCTTACCCCAAATTGATGTCCTCCATGTTATAAATCTTCACGAAGGCTAGTCCGATATCAACCTACACATATAATTAGATTAACCGCAAATGGGAATGTATGTTACCCTTTAATCACCGTCACGTAAGTTACAAGAAAGTAGTACGTAAGTTATGGGTGTGAAAACTCATTCCCATTTGATGTTTTATCTTGTCTAATGCAGTAGTACATTCAGTATTCCCGAAACAAACGTGTCCCATGTCAAAGTGATCCAAAAAATTCACACATATCACCCCAAAACGGTATTTTGAAGTGCCCTCTTTCGGCGGACGGATCCTAAATGTGGTCTTACCCCAAATTGATGTCCTGCATGTTACAAATCTTCATGAAGGCTACATTGATATCAAGCTTCACTCATAACTAGATTAACCGCAAATGGGAATGTATGTTACCCTTTAATCTCCGTCACGTAAGTTACAAGAAAGTACTACGTAAGTTATGAATGTGAAAACTCATTCCCGTTTGATGTTTTATCTTGTCTAACGCTGTAGTACATTCATTATTCACGAAACAAACATGTCCCATGTCAAAGTGATCGAAAACGATTCACACATATCACACCAAAACGGTATTTTGAAGTGCACTGTTTCGGCGGACAGATCCTTAATGTGGTCTTACCCCAAATTGATGTCCTGCATGTTATAAATCTTCACGAAGGCTAGACCGATATCAACCTACACATATAATTAGATTAACCGCAAATGGGAATGTATGTTACCCTTTAATCACCGTCACGTAAGTTACAAGAAAGTAGTACGTAAGTTATGGGTGTGAAAACTAATTCCCATTTGATGTTTTATCTTGTCTAATGCAGTAGTACATTCAGTATTCACGAATCAAACGTGTCCCTATTCAAAGTGATCAAAAAAAATTCACACGTATCACACCAAAACGGTATTTTGAAGTGCCCTCTTTCGGCGGACGGATCCTAAATGTGGTATTACCCCAAATTGATGTCCTGCATGTTATAAATCTTCACGAAGGCTAGTCTAATATCAAGCTACACAAATAATTAGATTAACAGCAAATGGGAATGTATGTTACCCTTTAATCACCGTCACGTAAGTTACAAGAAAGTAGTACGTAAGTTATGGGTGTGAAAACTCATTCCCATTTGATGTTTTATCTTGTCAAATGCAGTAGTACATTCAGTATTCACGAAACAAACGTGTCCCATCTCAAAGTGATCAAAAAAAATTCACACATATCACACCAAAACGGTATTTTGTAGTGCCCTCTTTCGGCGGACGAATCCTAAATGTGGTCTTACCCCAAATTGATGTCCTGCATGTTACAAATCTTCATGAAGGCTACATTGATATCAAGCTTCACTCATACCTAGTTTAACCGCAAATGGGAATGTATGTTACCCTTTAATCTCCGTAACGTAATTTACAAGAAAGAAGTACATAAGTTACGGGTGTGAAAACTCATTCCCATTTGATGTTTTATTTTGTCTAATGCAGTAGTACATTCAGTATTCACGAATCAAACGTGTCCCATGTCAAAGTAATCAAAAAAAATTCACACATATCACACCAAATCGGTATTTTCAAGTGCACATTTTCGGCGGACGGATCCTTAATGTGGTCTTAACCCAAATTGATGTCCTGCATGTTATAAATCTTCACGAAGGCTAGACCAATATCAACCTACACAAATAATTAGATTATACGCAAATGGGAATGTATGTTACCCTTTAATCACCGTCACGTAAGTTACAAGAATGTAGTACGTAAGTTATGGGTGTGAAACCTCATTCCCATTTGATGTTTTATCTTGTCTAATGCAGTAGTACATTCAGTATTCACGAATCAAACGTGTCCCATGTCAAAGTAATCAAAAAAAATTCACACATTTCACACCAAAACGGTATTTTGAAGTGCCCTCTTTCGGCGGACGGATCCTAAATGTGGCATTACCCCAAATTGATGTCCTGCATGTTATATATCTTCACGAAGGCTAGTCTAATATCAAGCTACACACATAATTAGATTAACCGCAAATGGGAATGTATGTTACCCTTTAATCTCCGTCACGTAAATTACAAGAAAGTAGTACGTAAGTTATGAGTGTGAAAACTCATTCCCATTTGATGTTTTATCTTGTATGATGCAGTAGTACATTCAGTATTCACGAAACAAACATGTCCCATGTCAAAGTGATCGAAAAAAATTGACACATATCACACCAAATCGGTATTTTCAAGTGCACACTTTCGGCGGACGGATCCTTAATGTGGTCTTACCCCAAATTGATGTCCTGCATGTTACAAATCTTCATGAAGGCTACGTTGTTGTCAAGCTTCACTCATACCTAGTTTAACCGCAAATGGGAATGTATGTTACCCTTTAATCTCCGTCACGTAAGTTACAAGAAAGCAGTACGTAAGTTATGGGTGTGAAAACTCATTCCCATTTGATGTTTTATCTTGTCTAATGCAGTAGTACATTCAGTATTCACGAAACAAACGTGTCCCATGTCAAAGTGATTAAAAAAAATTCACACATATCACACCAAAACGGTATTTTGTAGTGCCCTCTTTCGGCGGACGGATCCTAAATGTGGTCTTACCCCAAATTGATGTCCTGCATGTTACAAATCTTCATGAAGGCTACATTGATTTCAAGCTTCACTCATACCTAGTTTAACCGCAAATGGGAATGTATGTTACCCTTTAATCTCCATCACGTAAGTTACAAGAAAGTAGTACATAAGTTACGGGTGTGAAAACTCATTCCCATTTGATGTTTTATTTTGTCTAATGCAGTAGTAATTTCAGTATTCACGAAACAAACATGTCCCATATCAAAGTGATCGAAAAAATTGACACATATCACACCAAATCGGTATTTTCAAGTGCACACTTTCGGCGGACGGATCCTTAATGTGGTCTTACCCCAAATTGATGTCCTGCATGTTATAAATCTTCACGAAGGCTAGACCGATATCAACCTACACACATAATTAGATTATACGCAAATGGGAATGTATGTTACCCTTTAATCACCGACACGTAAGTTACAAGAAAGTAGTACGTAAGTTATGGGTGTGAAAACTCATTCCCATTTGATGTTTTATCTTTTCTAATGCAGTAGTACATTCAGTATTCACGAATCAAACGTGTCCCATGTCAAAGTAATAAAAAAAAATTCACACATTTCACACCAAAACGGTATTTTGAAGTGCCCTCTTTCGGCGGACGGATCCTAAATGTGGTCTTACCCCAAATTGATGTCCTGCATGTTACAAATCCTCATGAAGGCTACATTGATTTCAAGCTTCACTCATACCTAGTTTAACCGCAAATGGGAATGTATGTTACCCTTTAATCTCGGTCACGTAAGTTACAAGAAAGTAGTACATAAGTTACGGGTATGAAAACTCATTCCCATTTGATGTTTTATTTTGTCTAATGCAGTAGTACATTCAGTATTCACGAAACAAACATGTCCCATATCAAAGTGATCGAAAAAAATTGACACATATCACACCAAATCGGTATTTTCAAGTGCACACTTTCGGCGGACGGATCCTTAATGTAGTCTTACCCCAAATTGATGTCCTGCATGTTATAAATCTTCACGAAGGCTAGACCGATATCAACCTACACACATAATTAGATAATACGCAAATGGGAATGTATGTTACCCTTTAATCACCGTCACGTAAGTTACAAGAAAGTAGTACGTAAGTTATGGGAGTGAAAACTCATTCCCATTTGATGTTTTATCTTTTATAATGCAGTAGTACATTCAGTATTCACGAATCAAACGTGTCCCATGTCAAAGTAATCAAAAAAAATTCACACATATCACACCAAATCGGTATTTTCAAGTGCCCTCTTTCGGCGGACGGATCCTTAATGTGGTCTTACCCCAAATAGATGTCCTGCATATTACAAATCTTCACGAAGCTTAGACTGATATCAAACTACACACGTAACTAGAATAACCACAAAGGGGAATGTATTTTACCGTTTCATCTCCGTCACGTAAGTTACAAGTAAATAGTACGTAAGTTATGGGTGTGAAAACTCATTCCCATTTGATGGTTTATCTTGTCTTGCAGACAAACATTTCCCATGTCAAAGTGATCAACAAAAAACAAATGTAATTGATTACGATTACGATTACTTTATCATGTAATCATGATTACAATTATGATTACTTTAAAGAATATGCAAATCATTTTTCTACCATGTATGTAACCTCCTTTGAATTCAAATCATCAGATAAAACTGCTCAGTGAAAGAATGTAGGAGTAGCAAGCCAATTACTCCACTGTGTTGTGTTGTGTTGTTTTGGGGTGGCAGGCCAGCTATGGCTTTAACGCACACACACACACACACACACACACACACACACACACACACACACACACACACCACACACACACACACACACACACACACACACACACACACACACACACACATACACACACATACACACTCGCACACTCGCACAAACACACACATACACGCACGCACGCAAAGGGCACAGTTACAGATCTCTGCAAGCAAGCCAATTATAATTGTGTTCTTAGAGAAGCAGGGTTGGGGACAAATACGGTTTCATAATCAAATACAAATATATTGCATTTTATAATTTCAAATATCCTCTTTTTAAATTTTCAGATACATATGATCAAATACGTTACATTAATAAAATTTCAAATACAGAGGGTCAGATTCAAATATGCTATATATCAGATTGGTCAAACACAGAATACAATAGTGAACTTAGACGGGTTTACCTTAGATATAATAGACAGGGATTTAGCAGCTACCCAGCCAGTCAGGAGGTAATAACCATGACCAGTCTTTCACACCATACTAACAGTGATTGGCTTCTAATATTACAAAGCAATGTGGTAGGGGAGTCTTATTTACTGCAGTGCTTCTCAGAGCCTGTCACTATAATAACTTTGTACTATTAAAATAAGTAGGATATGTGGCTTCTCTGGGGACAGAAGTTGTTAACTAGGAAAATCTAACTGAATTTTATGCAACTGAAATGCTCAATTGTAATAGAAAATTAATAGCCCAATTATTATTACATTTATTAGAACGCTTCTGGTATAGCCATTTCTATCTGTCTAATCTATCTACTTGCATTGTAAGTATGAACAAAAATTGTAATCATGATAAGTAATCTTGATTAAGATTACTTTGGCAATGTAATCGAGTACGACTACGATTACTTGGCTTTTTTGATCAATGTAATCGAATACGAATACTCAAAAAGTGAGTACGATTATAAAATACGATTACCCCATCTCTGGTTAATTTACCCGGCTTTGGCAATCCATGTTCCCGGCTATCGAGAAAGGAGAAATAATTGGTTATGATTAATAATACCGATACGGTGCAATATGATTCCTAAAATTGCTGGTGAAAACTACATATATGTTATGAATGAAACTTTATTTTCAACAACAACAACAACATACATAGTAAAGTAGCTAATTATTAAATTACAGATATATACAATTGTCGAAAAATGGCAGGAACAGGTGTAACACTTATAAATACTTGCCCTGTTACACCAAGAAAACCTCTATGACATTTTATAACATGTGACATGACTTAGAATACATAATAAATAATTATAATGTCCAAATCATGGTAGGCCGTTTGTAAAAAGAAATTAAAGTAATAATATAACCCCAACACCAGTCTTTTTTAATACCTACTCATTAAATACATAACCTTTCAATAATTTTTCTTTGTATTTGTTTTTGAAAAGATGAATAATGTGACAGCAGATTAGTGAGTTATCATGAGAATTCCACCAGAGTTTAAAACCTTTAACTTATAGACACATACTTAAGTTAGTACAAGCATAATATTGTGTAAAATATTTTGTGGTTGCATACACAGATTCATACATACTAAAAAAAACTGTTGTACATTATTTAGCAACTGATTATGACAGTGTTCTGTCTAGGTCGAATTTGCAGGGCGTTACGCCCTGTTCTTTTTCAGTGACGCCCTGGTACCTAAAAAGGCAAAAAGAACGCCCTGCTTTTTTTATACGACGCCCTGCTGTATTTTGCACGTAACCCTACTCGTGGCTACAGACGGTTACACGATCGTGTATAAAAAAAATTATTATTATTAATTTGCGAACGCCCCGATCTCGAAACGCATCCCGATCGCGCCACACGCGCGGTTAGATTGTTCTCAACTGAGCGCATCCCGCAATCGGGAATGTATGCGTCACGAGATCGGGGCGCTTGCAGACACTCAATCTTCTGCAAGCGCCCCGATGTCGATTACGTATCCCGATCGCGCCACGCGGTCATTTCGATTGTTCTAGCGCCCCTATCTCGACTCCTATCCCGGCCGCCATTAAATTCTTCATCGTGTGTGCCAAAAATATTAAATACGTTGATTTGAGGATACGCCGACCTTCGAAACTAGATAAACCAGAGCGATGGACTTTTACAGAGCGCCTCGATTATACATGTCGCCAAGCATTCCTTATTTTGTTCGTATCTTCAAAAGTTAAAACCTGATCGTCGGGAGACTTCTACCGTCAGATTAGTCGTTAAATTCTTAATCACGTGATACTTGCAAAACTTATTAAAATACGTTTTGATCTGAGGAGGTGCCAAACTTCGCAAGTCGGTAGACCAGCCTGTTCCCAACAGGCGTTCGAAGCCGGCACATGTGAATAGAAAAATAATGTGTTTTTCATACACTCTTTATTTGTTAATGTACTGTTATATAATGATAAGTAACGACGTTTAGTATAACACAGCTCAACATTAGTAGTGAATAATTGCTTATTGTCCGCGGTAAAAGAACCTGCTCCCCCTCAATATGCAACGACCCGCTCATGCTCGTTGCAAGGCGTGCCGTGGCGTAAGGTTGCTGGCGGCTAGCGTCTTCTTTTGTCAAAGCGTTTAGCAGTAGCTACCTGCAATAATTATTATTCGGAGGGTGGTTTCAAACTATTTTCAAATTACATTTTTCTGTTTATTGACTGATTGTTAAAATTAGATTGTGTGTGGGTAGTTTTTCTGTAAATAAAATGGATTTATAATTTTTTTACAAATTAGCTATAATTATTTTAATGTTTGACATCACACTTTTTACTATTTGCAGTGTAATATATCTCAATTTCTGTCCAGCCTAGCCCAACAATATCTTGCGTACCTACTGCTTATATAATAGTCTCTGAGAATATTAAATATGACGTGAATTTATACATAAAATGTCATGTCATGCTGGATATCGTGTTTTGCTAAAACTTAAATAAAGTTAAGACATGCCAATTTAATTAAATAAAATATGTTGTATTGTATATATATATATATATATATATACTATATAATCATCCATTTGTCCACATTTATATTTATATAAATGTAATTTTTCATTACTATGTCGCTTGTAGTAGTACATTTTTTATTTTCAAAATCGAACATAACAGTATATCTAAATTTATGGTAAACCTATCCCAAAGAAATTTGGCACACATATTACCTGTATAATATTCTCTATGTATATTGAGTATTATGCAGATTGACACAAATTAAAAAGCTACGTAAAGCTAAATATTGTGTTTTGTTCTACAAATGCCTGCCCAAGCCAATATTATAATGCGTAAATATACGTATACACTGTGTACATAACATATTTTATGTAAGTAGTATGATATTAAACTACAAGCTGTACACTGTTACTATGTCTTGTTAACTATTTAATTTAGTCGCATGTCACAAGTGCCTTTTTAACCATTGCTTACCGCGCTCTACATGCCCTTTACTAAAATGGCACACTGCCCTTTTTGAAAACCTGGGCAAAACACTGTTAAATATGGGTCATGTTAACTATTTAGTCACGCTCCAATCTGGTGACGGATTTTGCAATATTGGTGCGTTCTGCAAAATAGCCACTGTGCGAATACGCGAGCGACTAGTGTATATTTATTGCTACCTCTAATTAGTAGTACAATCGGTATTCACTGGACTAACATGTGCCATGTAAAAGTGCTCGAAAAAATTCACACATCACACCAAAACGGTATTTTCAAGGGTACTCTTTAACTGGGTAATGGCGGACGAATCCTTAATGTGGTCTTACCCCATCATACATAGATTGCACTCATGTTTCCGGAAGTGTGCTCATGTTACTACTAGAAGTTTACCCTCTGGGACGCACGTTTCTACTGACGGTTTGCCACCTGTACCTCAACCTACTACTGACACAACTTCCAATGATAATGGCATAGCAATTGACAGACAAAAACATAGGAACACTCTTTCGCAATGTGAGACGGAAATGTTCATAACTGAGAGATGGTGTCCTAAAAACAAACCGACTTTCCGAAATTCGAACACTTTTTCAAGATTCAATAACTCTATTGTCCGTTTATAACATTGCCTTAAAAATGGAAATTTTCCGTTTAGATACACATTGTAATGCCAGTAATAAAATTGGTAAAACACATAAAATTGGTAAAACACATAAAATTGGTAAAAACACATAAAATTGGTAAAAACACATAAAATTGGTAAAACACATAAAATTGGTAAAAACACATAAAATTGGTAAAACACATAAAATTGGTAAAACACATAAAATTGGTAAAAACACATAAAATTTGTAAAACACATAAAATTGGTAAAACACATAACATTGGTAAAACACATAAAATTGGTAAAAACACATTATAGTTAGTAGTAAAAATTTGTAAAACACATCATAATTATATACTATAGCACGAAAATGTGTATAAAATAATAAATAAATAAATAAATAAAACACAACATTTCATACATGTTCTGCTGTAAACAGGTTACTTAAAACTAGCTTTTAAAATGGCAGAAGGAATAAACCACTTCTTAAACATATTTTTCAATTTTTAATTTGCTAGCTAAGTTGACAATACGTGCGAGCTTTATTTTGTGTTTGCTTGTGATGCTGCCGTATTATGCTATTAAGTTAACTGATAAAATGCTCTCTATCAATCCCCTGTATATAAGTTAAATGATAAGATGCTCTCTATCAACCCCCTGTATACAAGTTAAATGATAAGATGCTCTCTATCAACCCCCTGTATACAAGTTAAATGTTAAGATGCTCTCTATCAACCCCCTGTATACAAGTTAAATGATAAGATGCTCTCTATCAACCCCCTGTATATAAGTTAAATGATAAGATGCTCTCTATCAACCCCATGTATACAAGTTAAATGATATGATGCTCTCTATCAACCCCCTGTATACAAGTTAATTGATAAGATGATCTCTATCAACTCCTTGTATACAAGTTCAAGACTATGCTGACTGACATCAAAACTTTTCCATTTTCTCAAGAGATAAACACGCTGCTCGGCTTTCTTGTACACATAGTCTACATGTTCACAAAACGTCAAGCTTCGATCAAGATCAGGTACTTGAAGCTATTCACTATTTCAACTTCTTGGTTATCTATCAAGATCGGTTTAGGTGCCTGCTGATTTCGTCCCCCTCTAAAGACTCCTTAGATTTAGCTGTGTTTAGTTCAAGAAAGCTGGACTTAAACTGATAAGTGAATGAATCAATTAGGAGGTAATACCGAGAAAGAGCTCATCTTTATGACGACCTACAAGAGCCATGTCATCTGCATATTTGGCCAAAGTAAGTATTGGATTGTTGCATGATATTTCGTTCGTATAAATTGAAAACAACACTGGAGAAAGAAAGCATCCTTGCAGAGCTCCGGTATTTAGTGTGATTTCGTTTGACAGCACGGCGTATCTTTCAAGGATTCCAAAATCAGAAGATGTCAAAGAATCTACAGTGTTGGTGATATTAGCTGATGAAACATATAATCGAGTCCACCGCGAACATGGTTGTGAGTTATATTAAATCACAAGGGTAAATTGATAGTCAGAGAAGACCCGATTCATCTCGTGAACTTGATGAATGAAATGAGTGATGGTGATGAGCGGAATAAATATTGGACAGGTACTTATTGTAGAAATTAGGAACTTAATGATGCCAATGACCAGTGTTCTGCCCAGGTTCTCAAAACGGCAGGGTGCCATTTCAGAAAAAGGGCACATAGAACGCGGTGAGCAATTGACGGGTGTCAGGTTTGGGTGGATTTGTCTGAAAAAAATGAGGAGAATTTCACGAGTTTTCCACAGCACTTCTGTCAAAGGAGGTTAAATATGCTGTGAAATTGTCAAGAACATCGTAAGAAAAATTTTGCAGGAAATGTTATAATGGCCGCCTATGTAAAATCTAAATGTGGTCTTACCCCTGATCCTTGGTGTGAAAAGATATGCTAAAGTAAGAATTGCAAGGTTGCAAGGCAACACCAACGAGTGGCAGTCTGAAACATATATATAGCCGACTGCGACATATTGGGTACGCGCAGCGGATATAGGCCTACAGCTGCCCAATGCAGAGCTAAATTCAGCTGGGGGTATGCCACCGCTGGAAACACATCTCAAAGATTACGGCACCGGCCATTGGCAATGACAAACAGTTGCCGAAGACAGACCTACCTAGTATTTCAAAATTGTGCATCTAAACGCCATAATGATTCGATAGTAGTGTTGTGTATGAACATGCAAATAGACATCGTCTTCGCTGATGGCTATTACTTGTCACACGTTCATGATGTGGACGGAATGTTAACAGATAGCCTGCAGGACCAATGTATTCTGTATCATAGTCTAGTGTTTATGATATAGGCCATACATTCGAGTAATTTCCGTGCGTGTTCATTTCTTAGGTTAAAGGGGAATGAAGTGCTTGAACAATCTCAGCCCAAACATAAGAACATACCATTTACAGTACATGTCACCATGATTTGACAAGTACAGCGCCACGGTATATTTTAAATAATTTTTCAAACGTAGCTATTATCGGCACAGGGCGCCGCCATCATGCTCCAGGGGCGTGGGGTTGTATATCCGGTTTAATTGGCGAGATGTCTCCTAAAACTGTATACAGCAATTCGATAGGCGACGCAGCATAGCTCTCAGAAAAACCGACGAAACGCATACAAACACATAAAAACAGAACAATTTAATGCGCTGAGTGGCTACTGGATATACTATACGTGTTAGTAAGCAACTTTTCATATACTTCCACAGAAGGATTCCTATGAAAAAACAAGTTATAGATGATGAATTTGGCGTGTTTGCCGGCGGCAAGATTGGCATAAGTCACGGTGGTCACTTTAGAACGCCGATTACAAGCCTAAATACAAAAGTGACGAGCATAAAAAGACATTGAACGTCAAAACATAATTCTTGGTTAAAGCCACAGGTCCATCTCCAGTCGATTTGTTTACATATAACTATGCACCGATGAAGTAACTGTCAGCGAAATCGACCTGGAAACTCGACATTATTGCCTTATTTGGAGCGTAAAGCGGCGCGTAGGAAATGACAAGCCGAAACCAGCGCTTGTTGTTGCCAAGGTGACTCGGCACTCACGAGTTCCGTCAGGTATCATTACGACTACAATATAGTCCCACAGTTCTATTTCAAAGACTGCATATATACAAATATGACGTATGCGAAATTGATATGTAATATGAAATGTTAATGTAATAAAGTACAAATACGAGTGAATACTATGATATAATTTCTTGTAATCCGCCGATTTAGTTTACAGCAATTCGTGCCGGCGTGTTGCTACGTCTGAATACCGCAACGTCTACGAGTCATCGACATAGTTGCTGGTGGGGGAAATAACCTTCAAAATAATTAAAAAAATAAATGCCAGCTACCGTAGCCAATATAACGTTTTGCGAAATAGTGTCGTCATGTATTAGTCAACATTAGTCACAAACCGGACCAAGCCCTGTCAATCATGTACTGTAGGCATTGCCATTGGAATGTATTAATTTAAAAGAAATAGTTAAATACAAATTAATATTATTGAAGTTGGACTGCTCAAATACTATACATGTACAATGTAACCGCATTTAAATAAATGACATTACAAGTATTTAAATTCTGAAAAATAGTTGTTTTACGATACAGTCAATAGCATACAATAAAAACTAGACATATCTGATATAATTAGTTATTGGCATAGTAAGTAGGTTCACATCAGTCAACTAAAGTAAGCCTAATACTAATTTATGTGTCTCAAATATTGGCTTGTAACAATGGACCCCGAATTGATGCTCCAGTTTTGAGGCGACACTTTAGCAAGCATGCTATCATACCAAGTTTTTTCCTGATATAGATTGCATGACTGCAAACACCAATGTATGCTTTTAATAACAAGGACATTGTATATCATTCATTGACTTTTGAATGTAAGCCTAACAAGAAAAAAAGGCAATAACGTCACAGGAAAAAGCCACAAAGATTACTAAATATATATTTTTTTATTTACAAAGCTCAAATGTTAAACACAGTTGAGTGCACATGCATTTTAATTAAAGATAACACATATATCCATTAAAAAGAAAATGTTGAAAAATTCACTTATAAATCTCACTTGTGCTCCAATTTTAATGAATATTTGCAAGATTGTGTCATTTTGTTCATAATATATGACGGAAGTATCCAAACAACCATATGGCCTAATACCGAGCACAAGTTTCGAAGGATCCAGCGAAGGATTTAGCACGCGAGATGACATCGTCCCTCATGGTAGTACAAATGTTACTTGTAGTGCTGCCACGCGATCGACTTGTAGTGTCGAAACATGGAAGCCAGTGGTCGTGTCGCCAGTGCGACACTTTGTCGATGCAGTAGTTAATAAAGACAATATTGGTGTTCCTTTGAACATTCACCATGACCATGGGTATGCAAAGTTGCCATCGCAGTCCAGCACGCCTTCTCCGACTGACCATGGCAGTTATATCACTGTAGACGACCCTTCGGATGTCCCAGTCTCACTATCGCCATCTTCAGACGATTCTGAAACATTGAAGCGAGTGATGCAGAATGTGTTGTAGCAGGTGACAGCGATATCACTGATGATGACTCAAGCGGTTCTTCCACTAATGGGAAAGAAAGAAAGTTTGTCAGTTGTGAACAAAACACCATTTCAGTTTTCTGCACCTGCTAAAACATCAAATTGCAATAAACCATCAAAGCCTAGCATCACAGTGACTGGGTTTGCAGTGGTTGTGACCACAGAATGTGTTGATGGCCACTCGTTCATGTGGCACTCGCAAACCAAGATTGGTAACATTTATAAGAGTAACTTATTGACACCAAGCGTCCTCTTCCTGGCTAGACAATCATTCACTGTGTACAATTTGGTCAACCTACTGAACCTATGCGCCTTGTCACCCCGCCAGTGCTACAACATACAGTGGGCATACATACTGCCAGAGATAGAGGACATGTGGACATGCCATTCAGAGGCCATCATGCCAGCTCTGGCCGGACAGGGCGTTTTCGCATCAGGCGATGCGAGGTATGACAATCCAGGACACAACGCTACATTTGGCATTTACTTCATCATGGACACTGACAGCCAACTGATCATTGCTCAAGAAACTACTCAAGTCACAGAGGTCAAGAACAGTTACTGCATGGAAGTGGAGGGCCTGAAACGCTGCTTAGACAACCTGACTGACCAACCATGGGGTGAAGATCATCACACTTGCCACTGATAGACATCCCAGCATTAGAAAGACTTTGTTAGAGGACTACCAAGAAATAAAGGTTGTTGTCTGCCAAGAAAGTTGAGGTTGTCCCTTCGACAGGCGGAATTGCCAACCACCTGTGGTATTGCGCATCAGCTTGTGTTGGTGACCCCCACTTGATGAAGGAGATGTGGATCTCGCTCCTCCATCACATCAGGAATTCCCATTCACGGACAGCGGGTGCAGAGTTGTACTGGAAGTGCAGTCATGCAATGTATAAACAACAAGAAGTGAAAACAACACTGTGGCTCACTGAAGGCACAGAAGTTTTCACTGTCCAGAAGGTTATACTGGATTGTCGCCTACTGTTTGATATAGAGAGCGTTACGAAGTGTGTTCACACTGGTGAACTGGAGAGCTTACACACCCTCTTCCTCAAGGACGCACCCAAGTGGAAGAAGCTCAGCCGTCTAGGCATCATAGCCCGACTCCACTTGGCCACCATTGACCACAACACAAATACACAGGTAAGGTTTGTGATATTAATAGTGTTAACATTTGATGTTACAAAATAATGTATCAGTTGCTTGACAAAGCTGCACACTTTAGAAATCCAGCATTGCTTTAGGAAATAAACTGAAATGACTTAAAATCCTGCCTGTACTCAATAGCAAAACAATGTTAGGAATACAGTTTCAAAAATACAATCTCACTGCACAAGAGTATGCATGCAAACAACAGATAAAATAATTATAATTGAGGACATTTGTTTACTGTTACTTGAATTGTTTAATTATATATAAATGGAATTGGAATGGTATGCTTCGGAATTGCTTATTGAAATATAAACTTATCCATATATAATATAATAAATATATAAACATCATTATATATAAATTGTGTGTATATATATATATATATATATGATTCAATAATAACTATTTGAATGTATTATGGAATTGGAATTCATTGGAAGTTGAAATTGAAAAGGATGGCAGAATTCGGAACCGATTAAAAAATTACATTAGCCGTTTGATTTCAAGGGAGAGAGCATACACGCAAGATGTTTGGTTTACTTTGTGCATGTTACAGCTATAGCCAGTTATTCTTCAGATATTTCTATTGTTATACTTATTTTATATTTATCATTTGTCCAATCAGCGGGAAATGATGAAAACAGCAAACAAAAAGATACGGTATCAGCTGCAGTATTCAAAGTCTACTGGGTATGTAGTGAAGAAAGTGATGGCGTCAAAGGACTACAGCTTCCGAGGAGAAATTCTAGAGGGCATTGCAGCTAGATGCACGTGTGGCCCCAAGCTGTGAAGTATGCTCCAAGTTGCGACATCGAGTAAGGAGGTAACTCTAGCAGAGCATGCAGGCATCGAAAAACCAGCAAAAGAGGAGGCTGTGGCAAAGCAAAGAACCCGCTTTACGGAAAACTAATTGTACCCGTATCAATTCGGTTTAGTGCCATCAAATTGATACATCCAATTTCAAATGACAATGGATTTCTCTGATTAAATAACATTGTTTGAACATCACTGGCAGAAATAGAGAAATGTTTTAGGCAAAGTGGATTCTCACTACTGTATAGGACCTCCTAAAGTAAGGAACATCCACTTGAAAACTTGTATCCTAGTTGTGGTATGCAATGTGTTTATTAGACACTATTCGATGTAGGGAATTTTGGGTATATGTAATTTACTGGAATAGTTAAACCAAGTCCAAACATGTTACTTATAGTGAGTTTTTTTGCAACAGACCACCATTTCTCAAACATCACACTGAACTGTAAATATATTTTTTCATGTGACTCACTGTACACTTTTAATGTGGCTCCTAGGACGTGTGTCACAAAAATGATAAGGGCCATTACCATTAAAACTGGACTGTTGCCATCATGTTTAGTAAAACTAAAGTGCCACCTTACAACAAAAAATATTTTTTATTTTTATTTTTCAATGTATGTTTTAGCCAGTATTATTAAAGTGTACTACAAACTAATGAAGCAGCAAAGGATTCACCTATACGTTTTTTTATATATTCATACTTCATTGTTAGTATTACATTTGATATTATCACAAAACAACATCGCAAAAACTACTTAATAATAATAAGAACACTTCTATAGTGCCATACATTTAGATAAATTCATTTGGAGGCACTTGATATATTTTGAAACTAGTACTACAAGTTTTGAATCTGTATCTTGAATAAGTATTTGTTTTCTTGACAGATACCCCTAGTGTTGAAACCCACAAATGTGTAAAGCTGGAACTGTAATGGAATATTTTTTATGTATTAATTTTGTTGGTCACAATATTTGTTCATGATGATGGCCCATATCATAAACGTGTTACTTATTGATGTACTATATGTGCACAGGACTGACACAGACCCAAATTGTAATACAGTTAGATTAAAATATGTCAGTGTGAAGTGAATCAACAGAAACATTGAAAACTGGTGTGTGAATTTGACTAATGCATTGGCACAGTCTGCCACGTAGTCTTATTTATTTGTGAATTGTTTCTCCATATGAATAAACTGTTGATATATTTCATGTTGGCTTCAGTATTACAAATCAAATTATGAACGGGGACATGCAAGACACTACAGATCACATTGTTGTTGCAAAAAATGGGATAAGAAGGCACCGAGTAATTCATTCTACCTTTTGGTCAATCTAATCTTATTTGTTCAGGGATTTTATTTTCAATGTACACTCACCTGTATAGTGCAATGTCAACAGCTGACATTTTCATAAACCCCATTCGCTTCTGGATACAACGCAGGCTGGTATAACACGTCTGTTGCCTTTTCCAAATCTCCCTTTGACCACAACGTGAAGTGACGATACGCAGTTAATCGAATCAATCGATATGTTCTGAAAGTTAATTTATTTGTATTAGTTGATAATAAACAACCGTTATCTTCTAATTATTATTATACTGGCAAAACTGTGTGTTTTATCAATATCACATCATGAATTCAGTGAATTGGTTCATTTGTTTGTGAAGGGCTGTAATAATTATTATTGTAAGACTACATTTCACGATGTGGCCTTGATAACAAACACACATAATATAATAATATTTGTATTATATTAAAAACTCCACTTAAAATATTTTTGTATCAATAATACATTGCACAATGTTCTGATTATGCATCTATTAGTGCATGGTAGTGTGCAATTTGTCTACATTTTTATATAAATTAAGCAAGTTGCTTGAACACTTTTAAATAGGGAATTAAACAACTGTATAAAAGGATGCACACGTCCTGTCAAGAATAAAAGTATGTTTATTAAGAAAATGATCAAAAATGGTTTGATGAAAATCATAGACATAGTATTTTACGAAGGTAGAATGAACCTGAACATTTGAGGTGGGAACAATTATAATTGCTCTATTTAAGTTTGAAATAGTTATTGCTAGAATAATTATTCGATACCTGTTGAACAACATAGTACTTACCTACTAGCTATTGGTCGAATCAACGAATCTGCACTCAAATCATACAATGACTACAGACCGACTTCCAAGTTCCAACACCGCCCTGTTGCCCGTGGCGTTGGTGCAAACCGTTTTGAAGTCGTCATAGACATAGACGGTGGTGTACGGCAGCTATCTCCCTACAGCACAGCGACTCGATGTGCGTCATATACGTCGACATTGGCACGCAGTGTCCGCACAAACACCATGCGAAATTATTAAATCGCGTAACGTCTTCGTCGTCGATAGACCAACTGTCACAGTCCGACTCCCACAACTGTCCCGGGGCCGGACATATCGGACCGTGGATCGCACACTGGTGACTGGGTGAAACCCGTATGGCACAGGCCGTTTGTGTGTGTCAACCGTACCAACCGTAATTTCCGAGTGACAAGTCAAACTAGAGACTTCATCTGTCATATCCATTTTCTCCAAAGTGATATGGAAGTTTTAAAAATCACTTTTAATAACTCGCCGGGCTATCAAAATCCTTCGACGTCTTTGTCAACAACAAATGAAAAATAGTCCCGGTATGCGCGCGCATCCAATATTCTGACCTTTGCTTTGAAAACCCCGCCCCCTTCCGGCAGCGAAAATCTTCGTTCGGGAAGTGCGACGTTAACAATGTTTTCATTGGTTATAAATCGTTGCCATTTAATTTCACCTTTTTATTTCGAACGCGTATACAACTTATTTGTTGACCTATAGAACACCTATCGTGTATAATAGGGCACCATATATTTGTTTTTCGCACAGAAATGTCTACTAATGAAGTAAACCGAAAGAAATTTTTTTTTAACATTGATTAGATAGGAGTAAATCAAACCACTCGCTTGGAACAAAGATGGCGATACGCAGTGCTCTATAGTGACGTTTTAGGCATCGAACAAAATCGTTTTTTTCGTTTGTCGTATAAATGAGTACGTTTCTGTTACCATTAATGTATACTTATATAGTATATATTTAAATATGTCGCACGAAACAGCTGCATTTCATTTCCCCTTTAAACCTCGTTTTGTCGACAGTAACTCGCGAGATGAAGTGTAAACTTGATCATTACAGACGAGTCTACTTTGCGCCATGAAGTCGAAACATCGCATACAGTTCACCCTCTTTCTGAGAGTAGCGTATCTGAGATCTCAGAAGTAGACACGGGGGCTCGAGCCATTGCACAACATGTCCTTTGTGATGTCACACCCGACCCACACTGGCTCGCAGTGCGTCAGAGTTGCTGAGTTGTGAGGAGCCACTTATGGATGGGATGTCGTTTTTGTTCACGCAGAAGAAGAATAGTTTGTTCGTTCTGCAAATGCTGCTGGCATCCGCGGCTTGCCGGATGTGTCGAATGTCGTGACGGTAGGTGGAGTCACTGTTACTGATTGTTTGGTTTTTCTGCCGTTGGTTCGAGTGAGGGATATTTTCAAAGCTGATTTCCTTTCGTTCGTCTACTAGTTGGGATGTTTCTTCGTCGGTCGTTTCACATATTTATGCACAGTTTGTTTTGTTACAGTTGTTGTTACATTTGTGTCTTCTTTTTGGTTTACTTGTCCTCTTTCATGATACGGGTGCTAAGGTCTTCTTGTATTTGTTCGATATCTTCAACTACTCGCTCGGCTTCTTTGTCGTCTCGGTCGATGTATGTTATTAGGTTGAGACCATTTCCGCTGCCGTGGCTTCCTCCAAGCACGTTTGTGCGCGGACAGAGGCGACGGGCAATATTCCCCCATGCCGTATTCTGGCTGTCGTAGCAGACGAAACGACCGATGCGGTTGCCGAACAAGAGGAGATCGTGTGTCGTCGTCCCAGTTCGGCGGCATCAGTCTTGATGTACGTCGTACCCATGGGACAAGTAGCGAGCCTGCTGTGCGTGTATGTACGTGACGGCGTACGAGCAGATGCTACGCCCAGCGCACAACGTCAGCACCACAAGGACGAGTTGAATGGAACATCTTGCATACCACGACTCGGAGCAACTTTGCTTTGAAGACAACAACCACGAGGAAGCAGACACCTTAATGAACTGTCAGATTGTCTTGGCAGTACAAAGAAGCCCAAGGGAAGATGTTGAGCTGAAGTTCTTCTCGCCAGACACTGATGTTCTTGTGCTGATCATAGTTAATTATGATCTGCTGCCGAGGAAGACCTCGATGGCATCGGGCGTGCTGTCGATTGAGCCATTTTGGACAGCTCTCGGTGTAGAAAGGGCCAAGGCATTGCCGGCATTCCATACCTCCTCTGGCGTCGACAATACAGAGAAGTTTACAAGAATAAGCAAGGCTACATGGTTCAGAAGACAGAAGATCAGCAGTCTACCTTGGGTAAATTCGTATGCGCTGCATATTGTCCTAAGGATACCCTGGTCAGTCGCATTCCAGAACTGCGATGGTACCTCTTCTGTAAACATATGGCGAGAGTGACAAGCTCACCCACAATTGGAGCGCTCAACCAGCACATGTTGAGAGTACACTTGCAGGTTAGGGTGTGTGGCCAGACCAGCACTGCACAGCAGGTGTTTTTGGACCCACTGTAGAATGGCTACCACAACACTACTGATGGACAGCTGGAGTAAGCCATTACTCAGTTAAAGAGTGCCCTTAAAAATACCGTTTTGCTGTGATGTGTGAATTTTTCGAGCACTTTGACATGGCACATGTTAATCCAGTGAATACTTAATGTACTACTGCATTAGATCTTTCACGAAGTAGCAATAAATATACGCTAGTCGCTCGCGTATTCGCACAGTTGCTATTTTGCAGATCGCAGCAATATTTCAAAATTCGTCACCAGATTGGGGAGAAATTGAGGGGTGTCATGTTTGGGTGGATTTTTCTAATTAATGAGGTAGGAGAATTTCACGAGTTTTCCACAGCACTTGTGTCAATGGAGGTTAAATATGTTGTGACATTTTCAAGAACATCGTAAGAAAAATTTGCAGGAAATGAAGGAAACGTTTTAATGGCCGCCTATTTAAAATCTAAATGTGATCTTACCCCTGATCCTTGGTGTGAAAAGACCTGCTAAAGTAAGAATTGCAAGGTTGCAAGGCAACACCAACGAGTGGCAGTCTGAAACATATATATATATAGCCGACTGCGACATATTGGGTACGCGCAGCGGATATAGGCCTACAGCTGCCCAATGCAGAGCTAAACTCAACTGGGGGTATGCCATCGCTGGAAACACATCTCAAAGATTATGGCACCGGCCATTGGCAATGACAAATAGTTGCCGAAGACAGACCTACCTAGCGATCCCATCTTGTCGGTTGTTCTTTCATTGACGTCGCTGAGCTAACTAGATCAACCGTGCGATGCCTGACAATGGACATATACCTAACAAATACTATTTATCGAGAGAGAAGGTGGTAACTACTATTGTATTACTATATGGTTGGTATCATAGTAAGTACCTTGTAATGGTCAATGTAGGTGGTAGTAGTACTTGCGTGACAATAACTGGCCTAATAATCTGAATTGTATATGAAAGAAAGTATGCAGCGGTGGCTAAATGCGGTGGCATCACGATGCTGCTGGAAATGCATTGCAAGAAACAACGCGGCGGTATTCAGCGTTAGGGAGTTTATAACTTCGTAAGACATTACATCAAGTTGCAGTGTTTTACTGTATTTAGCATAGCCATTAAAGGGGAAATGAAATGCAGCTGTTTCATGCTACATATTTAAATATATACTATATAAGTATACATTAATGGTAACAGAAACGTACTCATTTATAAGACAAACTGAAAAAACGATTTTGTTCGATGCCTAAATCGTCACTATTGGAGCACTGCGTATCGCCATCTTTGTTCCAAGCGAGTGGTTTGATTTACTCCTATCTAATCAATGTTAAATTTCGGTTTTTTTCGGTTTACTTCATTAGTAGACATTTCTGTGCGAAAACAAAGATATGGTGCCCTATTATACACGATGTTCTATAGGTCAACAAATAATTTGTATACGCGTTCGAAATAAAAAGGTTAAATTAAATGGCAACGATTTATAACCAATGAAAACATTGTTAACGTCGCACTTCCCGAACGAAGATTTTAGCTGCCAGAAGGGGCGGGGTTTTCAAAGCAAAGGTCAGAATATTAGATGCGCGCGCATACCGGGACTATTTTTATTTACTTGTTGACAAAGACGTCGAACGATTTTGGTAGAGACGAGTTATTAAAAGTGATTTTTAAAACTACCGTATCACTTTGGGAGAAAATCGATACGACAGATGAAGACTCTAGTTCGACTTGTCACTCGGAAATTATGGTTGGTACGGTTGACATACACAAAGGGCCTGTGCCATACGGGTTTCACCCAGTGTGCGATCCACGGTCCTATAATGTCCTGCTCCGGGTCAGGTTCAGTTGTGGGAGTCGGACAGTGACAGTTGGTCTATCGACGACGAAGACGTTACGCGACTTAATAATGTCGCATGGTGTTTGTGTGGACACTGCGTCCCAATGTCGACGCACATCGAGTCGCTGTGCTGTAGGGCGATAGCTGCCGTACAGATGCCTGGCATTACCGACTATGAGTGACGACTTCGAAACTGTTTGCGCCAACAGGGCGCAGCGGTTGGAACTTGGAAGTCGGTCTGTTGTCATTGTATGATTTGAGTGCAGATTCGTTGATTCGACCAATAGCTAGTAGGTAAGTACTACGTAGTTCAATAGGTATCGAATAATTATTCTAGCAATAACTATTTCATACTTAAATAGAGCAATTATACTTGTTCCCACCTCAAATGTTCAGGTTCATTCTATCTTCGTAAAATACTGTTTATGATTTTCATCAAACCATTTTTGATCATTTTCTTAACAAACTTACTTTTATTCTTGACAGGACGTGTGCATTCTTTTTATACAGTTGTTTAATTCCCTATTTAAAAGTGTTCAAGCAACTTGCTTAATTTATATAAAAATGTAGACAAATTGCACACTACCATGCATTAATAGATGCATAATCAGGACATTGTGCAATGTATTATTGATACAAAAATATTTAAGTGGAGTTTTTAATATAATAAAAATGTTATATATATTGTGTATGTGTGTTATCAACACCACATCATGAAATGTAGTCTTACAATCACAATTATTACAGCCCTTCACAAACAAATGAACCATTTAATTGAATTCATGATGTGATACTGATAAAACACAGTTTTGCCAGTATAACAATAATTAGAAGATTACGGTTGTTTATTATCAACTAATGCAAATAAATGAACTTTCAGAACATATCGATTGATTAAATTAGCTGCATAACGTCACTTCACGTTGTGGTCAAGGGAGAGACTTGGAAAAGGCAACAGACATGTTATACCAGCCTGCAGCGAATGGGGTTTATGAAAATTTCAGCTATGGACATTGCACTATACAGGTGAGTGTACAGTGAAAATAAAAACCCTGGACAAATAAGATTAGACTGACCAAAAAGTAGAATGAATTACTCGGTGCCTTCTTATCCCATTTTTTTCAACAACAATGTGATCTGTAGTGTTTTGCATGTTCCTGTTTATAATACTGAAGCCAACATGAACTTTGTCAACCGTTTATTCATATGGAGAAACAATTCACAAATTAATAAGACTACATGGCAGACTGTGCCAATGCATTAGTTAAATTCACACACCAGTTTTCAATGTTTCTTTCAGTTGATTCACTTCACAATGTGACACATTTTAATCTAACTGTTACAATTTGGGTGGGTCTGTGTCAGTCCTGTACACATATAGTAACACGTTTATTGATGATATGGGCCATCATTATGATCAAATATTGTGATAAAAAAAATTAAACATACAAAATATTCCATTACAGTTCCAGTTTTACATATTTGTGGGTTTCAACTTTCAACACTAGGGGCATCTGTCAAGAAAACAAGTACCTATTATTCAAGATACAGATTCAAAGCTTGTAGTACTAGTTTCAAAATCTATCAAGTGCCTCCAAATGGATTTATCTAAATTTATGGCACTATAAAAGTGTTCTTATTACTATTAAGTAGTTTTTGAGATGTTGTTTTGTGACAATATCAAATGTAATACTAACAATGAAGTATGAATATATAAAAAAACGTGTAGCTGAATCCTTTGTTGCTTCATTAGTTTGTAGTACACTTTAATAATACTGGCTAAAACATACAGATTAAAATATATATATATATATTTTGTTGTAAGATGGCACTTTAGTTTTACTAAATTTGATGGCAACAGTCCAGTTTTAATGGTAATGGCCCTTATCATTTTTGTGACACACGTCCTAGGAGCCACATTAAAAGTGTACAGTGAGTCACATGAAAAAATATATTTTCAGTTCAGTGTGATGTTTGAGAAATGGTGGTCTGTTGCAAAAAAATTCACTATAAGTAACATGTTTGGACTTGGTTTAACTATTCCAGTAAATTACATATACCCAAAATTCCCTACATCGAATAGTGTCTAATAAACACATTGCATACCACAACTAGGATACAAGTTTTCAAGTGGATGTTCCTTACTTTAGGAGGTCCTATACAGTAGTGAGAATACACTTTGCCTAAAACTTTTCTCTATTTCTGCCAGTGATGTGCAAACAATGTTATTTAATCATAGAAATCCATTGTCATTTGAAATTGGATGTATACATTTGATGGCACTAAACCGAATTGATACGGATACAATTAGTTTTCCGTAAAGCGGGTTCTTTGCTTTGCCACAGCCTCCTCTTTTGCTGGTTTTTCGATGTCTGCATGCTCTGCTAGAGTTACCTCCTTACTCGATGTCGCAACTTGGAGCACACTTCACTGCTTGGGGCCACACGTGCATCTAGCTGCAATGCCCTCTAGAATTTCTCCTCGGAAGCTGTAGTCCTTTGACGCCATCACTTTCTTGACTACATACCCAGCAGACTTTGAATATCTTTTTGTTTGCTGTTTTCACCATTTCCTGCTGATTGAACAAAAGATAAATATAAAATCAATATGGCTAATGTCATTTTTAATCGGTTCCGAATTCTGCCATCCTTTTCAATTTCAACTTCCAGGGAATTCCACAATACATTCAAATATTTACTATTGAATCATATATATAATTTGTATATAATGATGTTTATATATTTATTGTATAAGTTTATATTTCAATAAGCAATTCCAATTCCATTGATATATAATTAAACAATTCAAGTAACAGTAAACAAATGTCCTCAATTATAATTATTTTGTATGTTGTTTGCATGCGTACTCTTGTGCCATGAGATTGTTTTTCGAAACTGTGTTCCTAACGTTGTTTTGCTATTGAGTACAGGCAGGGATTTTCAGCCATTTCAGTTTATTTCTTAATGCAATGCTGGATTTCTAAAGTGTGCAGCTTTGTCAAGCAACTGATACATTATTTTGTAACATCAGATGTCAACACTATTGATATCACAAGCTTTACCTTGTATTTGTGTTGTGGTCAATGGTGGCCAAGTGGAGTCGGGCTATGATGCCTTGACGGCTGAACTTGGGTGCATACTTGAGGAAGTGGGCGTGTAAGCTCTCCAGTTCACCAGTGTTAACGCACTTCATAACGCTCTCTATATCATACAGTAGGCGGCAGTCCATCATAGCCTTCTGGACAGTGAAGGCTTCTGTACTTTCAGTGAGCCACGGTGTTGTTTTTACTGCTTGTTGCGTATACGTTGCATGACTGCACTACCGATACAACTCTGCGACCGCTGTCCATGATTGAGAATTCCTGATGTGATGGAGGAGCGAGATCCACATCTTTTTCATCAAGCGAGGATCATCACCACAAGCTGATGCACAATACCACAGGTGGCTGGCAATTGCGCTTATCGAAGGGACAACCTCAATTTTCTTGGCAGACAGCAACCTTTATTTCTTGGTAATCATCTAGCAAAGTCTTTCTAATGCTGGGATGTCTGTCAGTGGCAAGTGTGGTGATCTTCACCCCATGGTCAGTCAGGTTGTCTAAGCAGCGTTTCAAGCCCTCCACGTCCATCCAGTAACTGTTTTTGTCCTCTGTGACCCGAAAAGTTTCTTGAGCAATGATGAGTTGGCTGTCAGTGTCCATGATGAAGTAAATGCCAAATGTAACGTTGTGCCCTGGATTGTCATATCTTGCATCGCCTGATGCTACCACGCTCTGTCTGACCAGAGCTGACATGATGGCCTCTGAATGGCATGTCCAAATGTACCAAATTGTACACACAAACTGTTGCAGACAGAATCGTCTGAAAATGGCGATAGTGAGACTGGGACATCCGAAGGGTCGTCTACAGTGACAGAACTGTCAGAGTCAGTCGGAGAAGGTGTGCTGGACTGCGATGGCAACTTTGCATACCCATGGTTATGGTGAATGTTCAATGGAAAACAGTATTGTCTGTATTAACTACTGCATCGACAAAGTGTCGCACTGGCGACACGACCACCGGCTTCCTTTATGTTTTGACACTACAAGTCGATGGCGTGGCAGCACTACAAGTGACATTTGTATTACCATGAGGGACGATGTCATCTCGCGTGCTAAATCCTTTGCTGGATCCTTCGAAGCTTGTGCTCAGTATTAGGCCCTATGGTTGTTTGGATACTTCCGTTATATATTATGAACAAAATGACACAATCTTGCAAATATTCATTAAAATTGGAGCACAAGTGCAATTTACAAGTGAGTTTTTCAACGTTTTCTTTTTAGTGGATATATGTGTTATCTTTAATTTTCATGATTAAAATGCATGTGCACTAAAATGTGTTTAACATTTGAACTTTGTAAATACAAAATATATATTTATTAATCTTTGTAGCTTATTCCTGTGACGTTATTTCCTTTTTTCCTTGTTAGGCTTACATTCAAAAGTCAATAAATTAAATACAATGTCCTTGTTATTGAAAGCATACATTGGTGTTTGCAGTCATGCAGTCTATATCAGGAGAAAACTTGGTATGATAGCATGGTTGTTAAATTGTCGCCTCAAAACTGGAGCATCAATTCGGGGTCCATTGTTACAAGCCAATATGTGAGACACATAAATTAGTATTAGGCCTACATGGTGATTAACTTTAGTTGACTGATGTGAACCTACTTACTGTGCCAAAAACTAATTATATCAGATATGACTATAGTGTTTTGTTGTATGCTATTGACTGTATCGTAAACAAGTATTTTTAAGGATTTAAATACTTGTAATGTCAAAATGCCTACAATACATGATTGACAGGGCTTGGTCCGGACTGTGACTAATGTTGACTAATATATGACGACATTATTTCGCAAAACGGTTACGGTAGCTGACATTAATTTTTGTAAATATTTTGAAGGTTACTTCCCCCACCAGCAATTAATTCGATAACATAGACTCGCAGATGTAGACGTTGCGGTATTCGGACGTAGCAACACGTTGGCACGAATGGCTGTAAACTAAATCGGCCGATTACAAGCACTCATTATTCCCAATTATATCATAGTATTCACACGTATTTGTACTTTATTACATTCATCTATAACTTCTTCTTTTTCTGTTGGAATCCTTCTGTGGAAGTATGTGAAAAGTTGCTTATTAACACTTATAGTATATCCAGTAGCCACGCGGCGCATTAAATTGTTCTGTTTTTATGTGTTTGTATGCATTCTGTCGGTTTTTCGGAGAGCTATGCTGTGTCGCCTATTGAATTGCTGTATACAGCTTTGGGAGACATCTCGCTACGTTTGAAAAATTATTTTAAATATACCGTGGCGCTGTACTTGTCAAATAATGTACTGTAAATGGTATGATCTTATGTTTGGGCTGTGGTTGTTCAATCGTTTCATTGCCCCTTTAACTAACATCTGTTTTCCATGTCTACACAAAGTTTAACATTGTATGTAACATTTGAGAACATTAAAAAAAATACATTTGTAGCATAAATTCGATTTTAAACCCGTCTGTGTAGCGATTCCCGCCGAAAATTTAATGAGCTAGGCGATCACGTGGTATCGTGACGTCACATATGACATATACTCGCATCAGGCCGACCATTTCCATGAATTCAGAGCATGTTTACAAGGATAGCTTTTGGGTCGAAACGAGGGTCACAATTAGTTATTGTGCGATATCCCGATGTAATACAAACACTAGTCATCATAGAGGAACAAGCAATTAACTTACGGTTCCACATGAATCATTTTTATTCAAAACAATGAATGCGAATGGGCCTACAAGTCGACCAGTTTTCGGCTTTCGCAGAGCTTCGGCTCGTTTTCAGAATAATTTTATCGATTGCAACCCACCGGAGATAATCTACACCAATAAACATACATAGCAAACATATATTGTATCCAGTTTCAGAAAGTAACGTGTATAATCTCATAATATCACTAGAATATCGATATATGAAGGAAGAGTTGTACTATTTATTATAACAATTTAAATCAGTTAGTGAATTTCCGTCGATGTCGCTAGTTCAGTTGGTTTCATGTCATTTATTTTATAATCGGGCGACGCCGGTTCAAGCCTGGCACCAAACCATTGATTTTCTTGACACTTTTTTGTTTATGTTTTCTCTAAGTAATATAAACCAAATCATTTTATATTATGATGAATTGTTTGTAATTTGTTTTTATTTATTCGCCACAAAAATATGGTAATTATACATAATAATGTTTCTAAATTTTATTTAAATTATAATTACAATATATTACCGTGAAATGTATATATATATATATAATAAATTATATATCCATTACATTATATTTGTTTGAACAAATAAAACATCGTTAATTAGACGTTATATATATAATTTTCATTTTTGTGGCGAATAAATAATTACTATAAAATTAAAACATTATTTACAAACAGTGCATCATAGCATAAAAATGATTTGGTTTATATTCGCGTTCATTGCTCATTCCTCCATGATGATTAGTGTTGTATTACATTGGAATATCGCACAATAATTCATTCTGACGCTCGTTTCGACCCAAAAGCTATCCTTGTAAACATGCTTTGAACGCATGGAAAGGGTCGGCCTGACGCGAGTATGTGTCATATGTGACGTCACATTTCGGCAACCCGAAAAGCGCGCCAAAAATATGCATATTCGAAAATGTCCGGATGCACAGCATAAAATGTGGAATTTATAATTCATTGAATTTTGTTGGCTTGGTGGACATGGAAATAGATAGCAGGATGTAATATAATATGAATTCAAGCAATATGTGTTTTTGATTCCCTTTAAATAGACCAGGTTTACATTTTTGTGTGTTAATGAATATAACTTGGAATTCGTGTATTTCAAAATTGTGCATATAAACAACACCATTATGATTCGATAGTATTGTTGTGCATGAACATGCAAGTAGACATCGTCTTCGCTGATGGCTATTACTTGTCACACGTTCATGATGTGACGGAATGTTAACAAATTGCCTGCAGGACCAATTTATTCTGTATCATAGTCTAGTGTTTATGATATAGGCCATACATTCAAATAATTTCCGTGCGTGTTCATTTCTTAAGTTAAACCTCGTTTTGTTGACAGTAACTCGCGAGATGAAGTGTAACCACAACAGACGAGTCTACGTTGAGCCATTGTAGTAGAAGTCGAAGCATCGCATACAGTACACCCTCTTTCTGAGAGTAGCGTATCTGAGATCTCGAATGTAGACACGGGGGCTCGAGCCATTGCACAACATGTCCTTTGTGACGTCACACCCGATCCACTCTGGCTCGCAGTGCGTCAGGGTTGCAGAGTTGTGAGGAGCCACTCATGGATGGGGTGTCGTTTTTGTTCACGCGGAAGACGAATAGTTTGTTCGTTCTGCAGATGTTGCTGGCATCCGCGGCTGACCGGATGTGTTGAATGTCGTGACGGTAGGTGGAGTCACTATTACTGATTGTTTGGTTTTTCTGCCGTTGGTTCGAGTGAGGGATATTTTCAAAGCTGATTTCCTTTCGTTCGTCTACTAGTTGAGATGTTTCTTCGTCGGTCGTTTCACACATTTCTGCACAGTTTGTTTTGTTACAGTTGTTACGTAACGTTACATTTGTGTCTTCTTTTTGGTTTACTTGTCCTCTTTCATGATCCCGGGTGCTAAGGTCTACTTGTATTTGTCCGATATCTTCAACTACTCGCTCGTGTTCTTTGTCGTCTCGGTCGATGTCTGTTATTAGGTTGAGACCATTTCCGCTGCCGTGGCTTCCTCCAAGCACGTTTGTGCGCGGACAGAGGCGACGGGCAATATCCCCCCATACCGTATGCTGGCTGTCGTAGCAGACGAAGCGACCGATGCGGTTGCTAAACAAGAGGAGATCGTGTGTCGTCGTCCCAGTTCGGCGGCATCGGCCATGATGTATGTCGTACGCATGGGACAAGTAGCGAGCCTGATGTGCGTGTATGTACGTGACGGCGTACGAGCAGATGCTACGCCCAGCGCACAACGTCAGCACCGCAAGGACGAGTTGAATGGAACATCTCGTATACCACGACTCGGGACTCGCGGACATACAGTCGATCTTAGTTCCGTTGTTTTCTGTCTTGTCTTTGGTCTCGTCAGTACGCGGCTCATCTTCGTGTTTATCAACATTCTCCACACCGGTGGCGGTGTCATGACGTGCAAAAACTAAGGAGAATTCGCCACAGTACCTCCACACTAACCTAATGGGGCCGTCGGGATTGGAAAGGACTTCTGAAAGACTGGTGAAGCCATGAAGTAATCTTGACGCGAGATTGTCCACTGGCGTTGAATGTCCTTTGTCGGGACTCAAGTCACTGCCGCCAGACTCGTCTCGTAAAGGCTGAATGTTCGAGTCTTCGGCAGCCATTGACATTGTCAGCACGCACACACAAAGGGAGAAAACGAGCATCATACCGGACAAATGTGCCATTGCAGAGACCAAGTATATAACGAGAACTTGTACCTGACACAAGACTTAAATTACGAGTTTCCTTCGTTGTTCTGTTTCATTCTGCGCCTTGGGTGGTACACGCGCTGTATGGTGTTCTTCGCTTCTTGTAGTTTGTGACGTCACCCTTTACGTCTCTGTTTCAGGCTCGTCATTAATCCGTTAGATGGCGCGCAACATCGTTGCAACAGAGAATAATAATCTTAATCTTAGTCTTGAAAAATAATCCATAAATTCCCAGAAGGGACAACACATGGATGATAGATGAGTGGCAATACGTTCAGGGTAGCGCCTCTAGCCTACTCCGAAATGATGTACTGGAGCAGGCCGCAATAATATTGCTAGATAATTTATTCCAATCTGGTATAGTTCTTAAAATTACAGATTTAGACAAAATGGTTTTATTACAACTAGATCTATTAAATTTATGATTAAATAAAATATTCCCATCTTGACCCATCGATGACCCTACCCGTGCGGCGCTATTAATCTTTTGCACACTAAAGTCTGAAAATTTTATTGACAATTCATCATTGTTTATTTTCTAAAACAGAGTTGAACGCATAATACGTCTCCTATCTGTTAATTGTGCCCAATTTAAGTCTTTTAACAATTCTGCCACACTTATTTCATATGAATATTTAGATTTTGTCCATCTTGCTGCACGTCTTTGAATTACTTCAAGGCTGTTAGTTTCTTTCATTAGGAATGGATCCCAGATTGTTGCAGCATATTCCATTCCAGCTTTTACTAAGATTTCTACGTAAAAATCCAAGTTTTTGAATACATTTCTTAACCACTTCAGCAATGTGCTTAGACCAAGTTAAATCATTTGATAAAATAACCTCCAAATGTTTTGCATCATTGACCTCTTTCAAAATTTGCCCGCCCATGTGATAAAAACGATGTAAATGAAGACCATAAGTTGTGCTCATTATATTGTGTTTAGAAATATTAAATGTAATGCCCTAATCAACACTCCACTTAACAAGGCTGTCTAAATCTTGTTGCAATATTAGTTGATCTTGTAAAGACTGAACTGGTCTATAAATCAAACAATCATCAGCAAAGAGTCTCACTCTAGTACCTGGAGAAATAACACCTGGAAGATCATTACAGTATAATAAAAACAGTAGTGGTCCCATTACTGTACCCTGAGGAACACCGGATGCTATACTTCTTCATCATCAGAAAATTTACCAATACACGTTGACTTTATCCAATTTCGAACATTTCCATTTATACCAAAATAATTCAACTTATTTAACAATCTGTTGTGTGGTACAACATCAAAAGGTTTAGAAAAATTGAGAATAGCAATATCCACTTGTAGATTCTGATCATGTAATTTTGCAATGTCATTTGTTGTTAGTAACAGTTGAGTTTCACAAGAATGTTTCTTTCTAAAACCATGCTGAAAGGGAGATAGAATATTGTGGTCATCTAGATGTTGACGAATATGGGAACAAATCACATGTTCCATTATTTTTGAAACAATACATGTTAGTGATACAGGTCTGTAATTTCTTGGATCACATTTTACACCTTTCTTAAATATTGTTGTGATCCATTGCTTACACCATTCAGCTGGTACTTCCCCAGAATGCAACGATTTTCTGAAGAAAAAAAATAATAGCCCTACCGCACGATTTCAAAGAAACCACACATGATTAAATTACAATTAGTTATATATTATCCTACAGGGTTTTGTGAGTAGTTTTATACATAGCCATGCAAATTTATATTACAATCTATAAAATCCTATAAAATTAATCAATTTCGTAGCTATTTTGCTCAAGGTTTCACTGCAAAATATTCCAGCAAACATAGTATTGTTTTTGTCAAATACGCTAAAAATGTATACATCTTACAATACATGGTTAAACGTTATTCAACTCTCGATAAGCCAAAGATTAGCGCCCTTGTCCACGTGCCGTCTAGAGCTCGTAGCTTTGGTTGGCTGTCTTGTTAAATATAGTTGATTTTGAGTGTATTTATTCACGAAGCACAGAGCCAACCGCTGCTATAAATATTGTGCTGCTTAGTACTGCATGGAAGTGCAGATTTCCATATTTGTTTAGTTGATGGGTGTTCTACGTGCCGTTGCCTTCTTGATCTAGATATATGTCGCTGTAATGTTAACTCGGGAGCCAATCTGTCTGAAATCGTCGATCTGCAAAATAGTGCTTTACCTATACACAACCCAATTCTCGCTGTCCACTCCCATGGGTTGTTTCTGTGATAGTCTGGCTTATTCTGACAGCAGTACGATATCGTCTGCACATTCGAAATATCTGATGACGTCTGGTTTGGCTCGTCTTCTGTTTCTTTTTGTAATTTGTATACAATTTCACACTCGTCTGTTAATTGCAACTTTGAAGGACTATCACGAATATGTACGGTGCAAGCGTGTCACCCTGCGCGGTGCGTAAGGATTAGAAACGACGACTCGGCGACGGACCATGGGTCTGTGTGATATGTTTCACAATTATGTACACCATATGGGATCTCCTCTCTTAACCGCAGAAGACGTGTCTACATGTTCTTCTTTTAAACGGCTTGAACTTCGAGAACTTAACTTTCATGGTTTGTTCTACGACACCTAGAATAGGATGTAAGACCTATATCTTTTCAAAATATATGTCAAAATTTTAGATTATCACGTTTGATGTGATAAATGAGTTGTTCGAAACGTAAAAAATAATGTGAGCGTAATACATAAAAGTAAAACGTAACCTGACAATCGCCGGAACCACGCACGCTCGGCTAATACTTCGGTAAAACGGTCTCTGCTTCATGGACTTGGCAACATGGAGTAGACGCTGACACAATGATGCTTGTATCTACCCTAATGCCAATAACATAGCATTACGAATATTATTTAACAATTCTACACTATCATGACTAGAGCCTATCGATGGACGTGAACTTCATATTCTCTCCGACCTTCGTTATTTTGAACAAACAACGAGTATCTGCGAGCGCGTTATGGTGTTTATGTAACGATGCTGTGTGTTTTCTAACATTTGATAGATATTACTATTACATCTGTTAACTACCAATGATCTAGTCAGGTGGTAAAAAGGTAAACATTCTTTAGATTTGCTATTTATTGAGTGAACTATATTGATTTTTTTTAGTTGGGATAAAAATCCGTGTGGAAATTAGTCAACTGCATCATAAAAGGGCAATCAACTAATGACTGTCATGTTTCAAAAGGGTATTTATCCTAAAGTTTTAGAGGAAAGTCCTGACATTGTCTAGATCAATTATGTTAAAGATCAAGTAAGGAACGTTATGCATGAACATGGGAGAAATATGCGAGAATATGCTTTCAGTTGCAAACAGGGCAACATTTTTGATAAAAGGGCAAACTGCTTGGGGACAAAGTCAAACAAGGTCTCATTATAAGCAGTTTCGTTATAAAATTTGTAATTTATTGTACTATACCGCAAATTCTTGGGGCAAAGTCCCAAAAGGGCCCTTTTTGGTAAAAGTGGATACTTTTTAAGGAAACATGGGCAAGATTCCCTAAAAGGGCAAGCCCCAAAGTTACATTCCGTTGTCAAAAGCACACATTATGCTATCAAAAAGACTATTCGGAAAAGATTCCAAAAAGGCCATTTTCACGGTTAAGAAGGAAGAACTATAATTTCGATTTACTTATAAAGGAAGAAAATTTACTTGAGGCTGTGTCCCAAAACAGCATGTTTGATCAAAACGGTAGTTTATTTATTTAAAAATGCAGGTTATTGAAGGAAAGTTTCACTTTAATTTTCACAAAAATCTCGCAGGAAAAAAAAATAGGAATGCATGCTCCCAGTTGAGTCCTTCACCTGAATTGAGTACACATGCAAATAATTCCATTACAGCTTAACAACACGTTCACCTGAACAAACAGATTCACTCTCAGTTTAATTAATATCCCTGCATGATTAAACTACTCCACTTTTTCACAAAATGGCAAACTCCAATAGGATACGTCTCGTTGTTAAAAGGGAAAAGGATGCAATAAAAAGGATGTGGTATTGTGACAAGGACATACACATGGCACTTTCCCGGTAAGAGAACAACATGTGTGTGTGTGTGTGTGTGTGTGTGTGTGCGTGCGTGTGTGCGTGCGTGTGTGCGTGCGTGCGCCAACGTGCGTGCGTACGTATGCGTATTTGTCTTGAAAACAGTGCACTTGTTACCGTCGAAAGTGCCCTTTTGGGATAACCCACTACTAAATATTCAATCCAACTGTGAGCCTCAGTTGTCGTGGATCCACAGTGTGGCTCCACCGAGTGTCGACGAGTGTACCAAAGCGAGTGTGAATTGAAGTAGCGAGGCTTCTCGAACTTCACGAATGTGATCAATTTGATAGCCTTGATTACCCAGGCGCCGTGAGGTGGCAGCATTGGCCCCTCACTACGGCCTGTATTATTAACCCTGCCAATGTTACCGGTAGGAGGCTTTACCCCAGATTCGGGTATAACCTCGATTATCCAGGCGAAGTGAGGTGGCAGCATTGTCTCATCAAAACGGCCTTGATTATTAAGCTCCAGCCAATGTTACCGGTAGGGGCTTTAACCCAGATTCGGGTAGAGACGATGATTGGCTCTCAGGCCAACTATGAAATAACTAATTAAATAAGGATACTCTTTTATCAGATAATACTATATTATAACAACAATTCAACATTAAACTTATATTGAAACATGTCACACACAAAATAAACCGACATTAAACTGTTTTCGTAATTTAATGCCTTTTAATCACATGCATATTCACTAGGTGGCAGCTCTCATGGCATAACGTTCAGAAGGGCCATTCAGACCCAGACTATCGTTCTGGTGAAGTCACGCAGCCAGGCGAGAGTCGGTTAAGCGAGACTGTAAATTTGAGACCGGAAATGACCTTCTGTTTGGAGAGTGACTTATTGTTTGTTGCCGCCCTATATCGTATGAATGAAATCTAACGGTCAATAAGTCACGCAGCCAGACGAGAGTCGGTTAATCGAGACTAATTCGGGTAGAGACGATGATTGGCTCTCAGGCCAACTACGAAATAACAAATTAAATAAGGATACACTTTTATCAGATAATACTATATTATAACAACTATTAAACATTAAACTTATATTGAAACATGTTACACAAAAAATAAACCGACATTAAACTTGTTCCGTAGTTTAGTGCCTTTTAATCACACGCATATTGACTAGGTGGCAGCTTTCATGGCTGTCAACAAGTGGGCAGTCAAAACGCGATTTTGAGCCAGACTATCTTCCTGGCGAAGTCACGCAGCCAGGCGAGAGTCGGTTAAGCGAGACTAAATTTGAGACCGGAAATGACCTTCTGTTTGGAGAGTGACTTATTGTTAGTTGCCGTCCTATATCGTATGAATGAAATATAGCAGTCAACAAATGCTTAGCATGGGGTAGGAAAGGAAGAGTTGATGTAGACTTATGCGTTTGTCTACCTACTATACCAACTGATGCTGCCGCTTACATTTAGACCTCTATATTGTAGTAAATAAATACTGTCCTATATTTAGAAACGTTTGGCAAACCGTTAAACAGCGGCCTCTATAAAACACGTTCATTGCATTTCGGCAAAACGGGGATAGAAAACGACATGAGTGAAAATAAGGCAACACTGCATGACGCCTATACTGGCGCAGGCGTGAGGGGGGTGTTTTTATAGATGATTTAGCCAGATTTAACACAATTTAACGTCACCCACATAATTAACTCCATTTGCCAAGTGGACAATGAAGTATACGGAATGCTGAGAGAACAAATTTTATATTAACTTGAATCCCACCCCTTTGAGGTATATGTCGATATTATATTTAAACATACCCACGCTTCTAGCACCCTCACAATCAGCAGTTGTTATATCAACTATATATAGCATAACCAACATGTCACCAGGAACTGCCATTGGAAGCATGTCATATGATGCTTTGGTGGTTGTTGTGACATCAGTGGTCCAGTGACTAAAACACCCGACAGTCGATGGGATTAAACCAAGCTATAACTGAGTGAACAATTAATACACATCATGGCAGCGCCAGTTGGCTGTGTGGGTGAATTTGACAATTCAAAAGAGACATGGGCGGCATACGTCGAAAGGTTGGAATCGTATTTCAACGTTAATGACATTGATGAACAAAAAGGGTCGCACTTGCTAATAAGCGTCATGGGAAGCGACACGTATGGGTTACTGAAAACGTTGATGGCACCTATAAAACCATCAACTAAGCCATTCGCAGAGATGGGGGAACGTTTCTGTTTTGGCCGCCGATATCAACAAGAGGGTGAAAGTATCGCCTCGTTCGTGGCTGAACTGCGGAGACTGTCGTTACATTGTGGTTATGCATCAAACCTGACGACAGCCCTAAGAGACCAGTTTGTGTTGGGTTTGCGATCGGAATCAACACAAAAGAAGCTGGTAAAAATCAAAGACCTAAGCCTGGAAACTGCCGTCGAAACAGCGAAGATAGACGAAACGGCTAGTCGTGACACCGAAGAACTACACAACAGCTACGGAGAGGATAGTGCATCTGTTCACAAGCTGTATTCACGTAAGCAGCCACGTCAGGAAAGAGAGAGAGAGAACAGAGAAGAAATTACACATGCTACAGATGTAACGGGCGGGGGCACAGGTCGGACGATTGTCGCTTCAGAGACGAAATCTGCCACGGCTGTGGGAAACATGGCCACATCAAGGCTGTGTGTCGGTCTGGTGACAGAAATAAACGCTACAATAAAGGCAAAAGGGTGAACCAAATGTCAGCTGCCAAAAGTAGTAGTAACGGTAGTGACGACAGTGAGTGGAGTGATGGGTTGGACACCCTAAATGCGGTCCACCAGTTAACAAAACCAAAGACCAGAACTGACACAATTTGGACGACACTCCGGGTAGCCGGACAATCACTCAAAATGGAGGTTGATACTAGGTCGGCATACTCAGTAATCCCACACCACGTGTACAAGGAAATGTTCAAGAAGCATGAACTTCAGTCTACACCGGTAACTCTCCGAACCTACATAGGGGAGTTAGTTGTTCCCGAGGGAAAGCTTCGTGTCCAGGTCAAGTACAAGAAGCAGAAGGTGAAGCTGGACTTGTTACGTTATCAAAGGCGGTCGACAAGTGCTGTTCGGTCGTGACTGGTTTTTGGAGATCAAGCTCGAAGTCATGGTATGGGACTGACAAGGACATTTCTCTGAAGGATGCCAATAAGCAAGTTCAACGGCTGCTGGCAAAGTATGAGTTGTTAAGCACATACAACTTAGGGACATTGAAAGGTGTGAAAGCCAAACTCACCGTAGAGGCAGACGCTCAACCGAAGTTCTGCAGGCCACGAAGCGTGCCTTATGCAATCAAACCATACTTTGAGAAGGAGCTAGAAAGGCTCCAGAAAGAAGGAATCGTATCAGCTGTCGAATATAGCCAGTGGGCATTAGGAGTGGTACCGGTGGCGAAACGAGATACCAAGGATGTACGTCTCTGTGGAGACTATAAAGTGACACTCAACCCGGTGCTCCGGGAAAATAAATATCCGCTACCACGCATCGAAGATATGTTCGCGAAGATGGCCGGAGGTAAGAGGTTCAGCAAAATTAACCTCAATAATGCTTACCTGCAGATGGAGGTAGAGGAGGACTCTAAACAATACCTCACAATCAACACGCACAAGGGCCTGTTTCAGTATAATAGGTTGCCGTTCGGGATCAAGACGGCACCCTCGATATGGCAGAGAGAAATGGAGCAGACTTTACAAGGAATCCCTGGCGTGGAGGTGATGTTGGATGATATCATTGTCACGGGGAAGTCTGACACTGAGCATCTAGAAAACCTGGAAGCAGTATTCAAGAGGCTGGCAGAGAAGGATCTGCGGATCAATGTGAAGAAGTGCCGGTTCTTCATGGAACGGATCGAGTACTGTGGCCACGAGATTGATCAAGCGTTCGGTGAAGGAAAGAGACTGATCACATCGGAACAAGTTCTCGTCCACTACGATCCGAACTTGCCCATCAGAATAGCGTGCGATGCATCTGCATATGGGTTGGGGGCCGTACTCAGTCGTACGATGCCAGATGGTTTGGAGAGACCAGTCGCGCTCGCTTCGCGAACTTTAAACAAGGCTGAACGGAATTACAGCCAGATAGACAAAAAAGCACTGGGACTCGTGTGAGGAGTCAGGAAGTTCCACCAATACCTGTTTGGAAGACGATTCACGCTGGTGACGGATTACCAACCCCTCACAGCTATCTTTCATCCAGGGAAGAGTGTTCCAGCAATGACGGCTGCACGAATACAACGATATGCCCTACAACTAGCAGCACACGAATATGAGATAGTCTATAAAAGCTCTTTGAAACATGCAAATGCAGACGGACTTTCGAGGTTACCATTAAAAACGGGGGAGACACACCTTGATGTGGTGGAGATGTTCTACATGGACCACATGGAAACCCTTTTCCTGTCACGGCAGCAAACATCAAGACAGAGTCCAGCAAGAACCCAGTCTTGTCAAAAGTTCTGAAGAGAACCCAGCAAGGATGGCCGACGATCAGTCCAGAGGGACTTGAACCATTCTTTGCCAAGCGCTACGAGCTGAGTGTATTCCACGAATGCGTTATGTGGGGAATACGCGTCCTAGTGCCACAGAAGTTGCGCAGTCAAATCCTCCAGGAGTTACACGATGGACATGTCGGGGTTGTAAAAATGCTACGTTTGGTGGCCTGAGATTGATAAACATATAGAATCTCTTGCACGGAAATGTCAAGGCTGCCAGAGAGTCCAGTTTGAAGAGCCTACTACCCGTGGGAATGGCCTGCAAAGCCATGACAGCGTATCCATGTAGATTACGCTGGACCGTTTATGGGACGGATGTTCTTAATAGAGGTCGACGCACATAGCAAATGGCCTGAGATACTACCAACAGCCTCAGTATCATCAGAAAGAACCGTACAACTGTTACGAGATGTGTTTGCAAGGTACGGTCTTCCAGAACACTTGCACAGTGACAACGGAAGTCAATTCACAAGCGAAGTTTTCCGAAACTTCATGAAAGCAAACAACATCAGGCACACATTTTCTGCACCCTACCACCCTGCTACCTAAGGGCATGTGGAACGCTTTGTTCAGACATTTAAACAAGCCATGCGATCAGCGAGAGGTGACTCGGGTGCTGTGAAACGACACCTGGCCAGATTTCTGTTTGCCTACAGAAACGCACCACATGCAACAACTTGTGAATCTCCAGCGATGTTACTGATGGGTCGAGCCCTGCGAACAAGATCAGATGCCATACGACAGACCTGCCTACCATTCCGAATTGTCCGGAATCATTCCGGAAATACACATAAAATTACGGTATTACGGCGGGGGATGAAAATATTACGGATTCTTTCGTTGTCACAATGCTCGTCAATCACTTCTGTACTCCTCAAATTTAGCTTCACTTTATTCAACAGGTGGCAGCATATATACGCTGCTTGTTGTGACATGGTTTTTCATTCGCTGCTTCTGGTCGTAATCTGACCAATAGGAAACAGCGTTACGACAAATTCGCATTTCCGCGCTCATGGCGCTCAAACAAAACGAAGTCACGACTCACGCGGCACGAAATGATGCCGGGGATCGAAACGGCACCACTACCAGCCAAGAAGAAACGTGTACTGCAAACATTTATAACAGCATGCACGCAGACTTGGCCCGTATTGTCATGTTTAAAGGATGGCGTGGGATTTACATACTGCCGGATACGCGAAATTTATTTTCCTATTTCACATGGTCACTGACACTGGTGGCCGGGATAATTGCAGGTACTGACTACGTCGTTAGACTAGTACTAGTGACAAAGTAATGGGTGTTGTACTTGTAGTGTTAGGTCAACTGACTGTACTAAGACTAAATTAGGGTATTTATTGAGTTTAGTCTATCATTTACAGCCTATAATACAGGGATAGGCTTATATACTAGAGTCTAGACGATGTCGATGACTAGCGTAACGTAATGGTTTTGCCGTCCCCCGGCATGACTTTATCTTTGTCTTTGATCTAGTCAAGTTACTTTTCTGTATATATATATATATATATATAAATATATATATGTATATATAGTCTGGCCCTACGTATACCGGCTACTAATATTAATCCTAATGACACCACAAATAGACAATGTCAATGACGTGATGCATTGTTATAATTTGTTGAGTTTGTGTAGTCAGCATGCTGTTTTTAAAATTTACATAAAATCAGAATTACAATGTGCATAGACTCATTTACATTACAATTACGCTTCTTCACGTTTGATTTCCATCAATGCTGGTTATGAACATCTACCTTACCTTGTTAACTGAACGCTTCAAAACACCTCATAGTTTATTAGAGACAATTATGTTAAGGGTGCAACTATCGTCATAGTCACAGTATTAAAGTATTACTGACAGTGGTGTTCTTTTCGTGACAATGTCTGACACGGTTCTGAACAAATACTGACAGCAAGCCTATATTCCTGAAAATCAGTGTAAATGGGAAGATGGATTACTGACAGGAAGTTTTTGGGGTAGGCAGGTCTGCATACGACCAAACACGAGGAAGACTGTGGGGAACCGTCAGGCCAAGACAGTAGAGGAGAAGAGAGGGCAACACAGAGAATTTGAAGCTGGGGACAGAGTAGCGGTAAGAAACTATCGTAACGACCAAAAGTGGGTACCCGGTACCGTCCAAGAGAAGAGGGGTACCAGATCGTATGCAGTGCGCGTGGAAGACGGCGATGTATGGCGGAGATACAGCGGCCAAATCAGGGCTTCTGACGTCGCCATGGTACCTCTGGGTGCGGTGGAGGTACCAGTGGTTGACGATTCGACTAGACCAACAACAGAAGCAGAAGAAGACAACCAGCCAAATTCATTGCAAACACCGATGGAAGTGAATTATCCCGTGAGACCGGCAAGTCAGGCGCAGATACCGATGGCAGAGGAACGACTCGTGAGAAGGTCCACAAGAACCAGAAAGCCTCCAGAGAAGCTGGATCTGTGACGTTTGAAAGACAGTGTCCAGTTTAATTATGGACATAGACGTTAATGGTTAATGGCTACTAAAATGTCATTGTTAACAAGGACTATTTAATGGGCGCTGAATCCGTGGACTGTGTTGACGGTTGTCATATCGTATATGTGGCATAGCGCAACCAGGGTATTAACATGTTTTAGGGGAACACCATTTGAAAGGGAGGGGTGTATAGTATTTGTATTGTAGAGCATTATGAATGCTCCCCATGGCTCTGGAATAAGGACAGCTCCCGGGCTGTGCTGACGTGTCGAATAAAGATGGCATAAGACATAACACGCGTGATTCCTGTGATTGTTAAGTGACGCTTTACGCTTGACGGGCACACTGCTTTATTACGTTCCGAACAACGGATTTACCTTATAAAAGGGGAGACACCTTGACTTGTATGGGGTATTTTGAAAATAGCGGTCTTATGTTACACTCGTGTAGTTGTAGATTAATCTCTGAACGTTTGGCGCCCGAAGTGCAAGCAATCTAAGAGGAAAACGTAATCGTGCATACATAACATACATACATCTACTCGATTGTAGTAAAAATGAGCTGTAATGGAAGCAGAAGGATTCGAGCTGCCCGCCAATGAACGGTATACTTCACTTGTAGCGAGCGCTCTCATCAGGAGAACGAACCTTGCAATTTTGTATTTAGTTTTGGTTAAATTGGACAGTGTTACATTCGTTTTACCGGATACGAGTAAAATTCAATGAAAACATTACAAAAGTGGTTAAATTATCTACAGGCTCTATACACCGATGAACGTAATTCGCGATTAGATAGGCGTAAATGAAACGACGAACGACTTTCAAAACATGGGTGCTATCTGGGTTTTACGTAAAGACAGTCGATCTCCATAGTTCTATCATTCAGGTTTTGTTGAGACTTCAATACATTATAGACTTGGTCTACATAAATCGATAACAAAAATGGCGTTGACGTACAAATTTATGAGCTATAATGTATAATATGAAAATCACAAAAAAAGAAATCACAAATATTTGTAACTATTTTTTCAATGTTGCAAACCATACCAAATTTCGTTAAGATAATGATTACCACATCATAAATTATGACATTTAAAAAAAGTTACAAACTTCACCTGATTTCATCAAGTTAATTGTCCGGAGATTCTATGTCATATAACATTAATATACATTGAGGTTTACATTGTAAACATAACAGAAATAGTAAGATACCCCGAGTTATGTACGGTATTTCAAATGCGCAAACTCGATGCGCGTTGGCCTGACGATCGTTTGTCATGGTAAAATTGTAAGCATGCGTGAATACTGTTATGCAGTGAAGAACACTCGGAACTGTGAACCATAATTGCGTTGTGATTGCGGGGATCAACTAATGAAAAACTTCAACACATTATGTTATTTACGACACGTGTTTCTGTATATTTATAAAATTTTACAAAGAATCACTGTGTCTGAATTACACATTCCACAACTGTAATCGCTTGCGTGTGTCTTGTGTCGGATATTATTTATAAAAAAAGACTCAAGCGGTGTCACATTACTTATTACATTCGAGATCTGCAATTTGAGGTACTACGTGGCTAATGACAAATATATTGCTTCGTCGGCCATGTACTGCCTACTTAAATAGTGTGTAGTAGATTGTTCGCACGCGTCGTTCGGTTTGAGATTCAATGGTGGTAAAGGCGTGAATACATTGATATCGTTTTAAGTTATACAATTAATAAAACATATATATATACCAAAAATTATACAAACTGGCATTTAACAATAACGCGAAGATAAAAAGGTAAAAATGTAAATATGACTATAGTTATATAAATAGTTAATAAAAGATCACTGTACATCATACATAACGTAAGATTCTAATGTATAAGCACGTGCGTTATGTAAACACGCGAACCCTAGACTAGTGGCCGGCGTCGTGGATATGTTAAATTGTAGACTTATAACAACAAATGTAACGAATTCTGAAGAAACTAAACAATATATGTTACTGACTGAGTACAGTAATTCTTCAACCCATTACACATGGCAATTCCAATGAATGGCAAAAATCATTATGAAGGTTGATAAGAAACGGATGTCATCCATCAACACATTACGAAGATTAATAAGATAAGAAAGTTTACATGTCGGTGATATTTTGAAAGGTTGATCTGGATAAAACTGTCGTCACGTAAACGGAAAATGCAACTGGCCAGCAACTATTCTTGTTTCATCAGATAGCCAAGAATCAGAAAGAATCTACTGTGCAGTAGAGTATGTCAGTTTACTCAGCAAACAGAAGAGGTGGGGAGGCGGAGAGTGAGTGGGAGGGAGGTAGGGAGGGGGGAGAGGAGGACGAAGAGCGGGACAGGGAAAGATGGGGAGAGAAGAGGTAGAAGGAGGGAAGGGACGGGGAGGGGAGGGTTTGTTAGAGGCAAAGAAGAAGAAAACAAAAAGGGTGGTGGTGACGTAACTAATATAGTTTTACGTTAGTACTGTTAACCCTTCTGATGCTTGCTGCATAAAAACGTACTTCCCGCTGTGAAACAGTTTACGCAAGTTTGTTACAAATAAAACCGACCGATAAACTTAAATCAATCTCTTGTATATGAGTATACTATAACTCAGTATAATGCGGATATTATTTATTAATAGCTGCTATATAGGTTTATTTACGTGTTTGATTTTACTAAAGTGTACCCCCGCTTTGACGACGGCCTGTACGTCGATTCCGGTGACATTGTGTCAATGTTCAACTCGCGGTAATCCTCTTCAGACATGGCGTCCTTTAGCAGGTCAACAGAGGTCGCTATTCCTTCAACAGTTCTTTCGCTAGATATCTCCACTGGTACGTCATCCGGGGGCTTGAACGTGCTGAATGACGTCGACGACTCGCGCTGTTGTTGTTGCTGCTGCGGCGTCTGCTGCGTAGTCTGTTGCAGTTCGACGCGGGAATTTCTCCGGTGCACAGCGCCGCACGACGGCGAATACTGTGCAGCAGACGACAACCGATGCAAAGACAATTGTTGTAATTCGATGGGGACCGACCCGGCGGCTGCGTGCAACGCGCATGGGATTTCCACGGACCCGACATATAGCTGCTCCGGACAGCGAGCGTCCGCTCTCGTCGTTCCCGTCGACACAAAACCGTAGGGACACTCCAGCCAACTGCGGGCGTACATCCGGGACTCGGTGTCGTCTCCGTCCGGTCCCGTGCCCGCCAACAGTGGGTCCAGTGTCGGCGCACCCACACTCTGAGTGTCGCCTAGTTTTCGTCTGAAACGAAAATATAGTTTCGTTGTAATCGGCAGCATCATGTCACTTCTATCGCATTTTAATAACATTTTTATTTCGAACACACGAAATTTGTATTTGAAATTTCTTGTCACATAAACGTTAAATCCGCAAAACGTTAAGTTCGCAGTGCAACACTACTATCCCGGATTATTCGATTATACCAAGGGCATCATATGTTTATATATATATATATATATATATATATATAATATATATATGACAACAAAGGTCAATTACAGTTAGTTCACTTGGATCCACTTAGGGTTATAATAAAGTGTCACAATTGATACATGAGAATGGTGTTCAGGCCAACACTACCAGCTTTAAATGCGTAGAAGAAAATATGGTACAGTTTATTTATAAAATGATCTACATAGGAAATTTTTGATTTGTAATCAATATAGGTTTTGAAAGGTAATCGAGTACAAACTAGATAACACGGAACCATGTATGCGTGCGATCGCCCCATGTCACCTCTGAAGTGGACGCATGGAAAGACTAACATGTGGATCAGAGATAAAGAAATGATTTGAAAAAGGAAGACCTGAAAGTTGACTAAATACGAATTTTGTAAATGAAGACCTGATAATATGGTACTTTGTAGGATGTACGGATAACTACCAAGAAAAAACGAAAAGGTTGAAGACAATGTGATGGTAGACTCGAAGTGGCTAGAACTATTGCAAAGAGACGTCAACGGCCTAACTGAGCATATGGATACACATGACCACCATCATCATCGTCGTCGTCATCATCATCACCGTCATCAACATCAGCAATGCTAGCGTCATCAACATCAACGCATGCCGACTTCTCCAGTTTGCACTAAGACAGGAAAATTTGTTCGCGCTGTCGTTAAGAAATGTGCTGTTGCGCCGCTGTTTTCAGAGAGCAACTACCGTTCACAGCGGGAGTTCGGTTAGGTAAGAGAAGATCAGATTGACGTAACGCGGACGTTTCGAGTATGCTCAAACGAAAGCGAATCTACTTACTTTTTCCAGCACACCAAGATAACGGCGAGGAGGACGATACCAATGGCGACCCCTAGGGCGACACCCAGACCAATCACAATCAGCAGACCTAGACGCAACACACCAACGCTTGGTCAAAGAACTCGTACACATGTGCGTGCGTGCGTGCGTGCATTCATGTGTGCATATGCGTGCGTGTGTGAATGTGATAGCGTGCGTGTGTGTGAATTACATCTGCATACTAGACTTTAATTGACAATTACACGGAAGATTTTACAACATTTGCACAGCAGATTTAGGTAACGTTTGCACAACCTACAACCTATGTGCTTATAACGTAGTGCTCCACTTCGTAGGTTGAGGTGCCCTGACATTTCAAGCGGACACTTCTGACGTGATCATCTTCAACGGGTCTCGATAAAATATCAAAACACTCAGGAGTCGTTTTAAAGGTGTAGTGCATGGAATGCTTTTGTTTAACTAGGTCAAGAGCGTGCAACTGATATTTCCACCGAGGCCCGTTTTTCTCTGGATGAAAAAAATGCAATCAAAACTTCAAATTTAAAGCACTCACTACACAAAAGTACACGTTTCAAGACTCACTGACCGTAGGGAAATGGTGCTGTGTGTACGCTCGACTTCTTCACGCCCATTGCAGTGGCTGAAAGAACAAAGTTCAATAAGGTCAAAGACTTCTTCTGGATTAGTGTGTCAGACAGTCGGTAAAAGGTAGACATCACACTTGGCGTTTACTCATACAAGAATGTATGTATGAAAACGTCTCATAATCAGACATATGTCGAGTACTGGAAGGGCTACTTGTAAATAAGTACCAAACCGTAACCAGGGTGAACACTTCCTACAAGACCACAGATAGGTCGAGTACTGGACGGTATACTTGTAAACGCAGTATCAGGCCGTAGCCAGATTGAATAGTTCCTATAAGATCACAGGTCGAGTACCGGAGGGTCTACTTGTAAACACAATACCAAGTCGTAGCTAGAATGAACACTTCCTATAAGATCACATATACGTCGAGTGTGTAGTGGATACTTATAAACACAATACCATGGTGAAGCCAGGATGAACACCGTATACAATGTATACGACGATAGCGCACAAACACAATATCGATGTACTAATGCTGTATCAATGCGGTTTACGTGTAGTATTCCTGCTGAATCCATTGTGTCAATACTGTCTACGTCCCATTATTGTTAGAACACACACAAAAACTGTTGCTTTCGGAACATTTAAGATGTTTTCGAATATTAGCATTTGTTACAATAACAGTTTGATTTAATACGTTGTAAGTGGCCGATCTCCTCGGGTGTAGTCGTCTCCCCATTTAGTCAGGTTTGTTATGTTCATTTTTGTTGGACATTTACAAACCTATTCATTTTTGGAAACGGTATGATATAGTGAATCTGAAAACCAATGTTTACATTTTTAAAGGTATATATGGCGGCCACCTTGCATTCTTAAAATGGTGGACACTGAAAACCTGTATTTCTCAATATCTCAGCTGCTAAACCACCCAACCTTTTGATTTTGGTGGTTAAACCTACATATTGAGGGGTAAGGAATCCAACAGGATCAATTACAGTCACCTAAGCATGATGACGTTACTAGTGTATGACAGTTATACATGTTATAATTTTTTTGGAAACGTTATGATATAATGAATCTGAAAACCGATGTTTACATTTTTTAAGGTTTATTTGGCGGCCATCTTTGATTTTTTAAATGGTGGACACTGAAAACCAGTATTTCTCAATACATCAGCTGCAAAAGCATCCATGTAGCATAGCGTATAAACACATGTGTACATTGGAAACAAGTCTGTGCCTGTACTTTCATTTATTAACATCTTATAACTATCATACCAGCATCATTATACATTTGCGTGTATTTCACATATATGTCTGGTTTGTTATAATATTGTTGTGACCCGGTATACTGCACATTAATCGTCACTATCGTCGTCGGACACACGATTTTCAAAGTGTGAATCATCGTCATTCTCACACTATGTGGTACACAAGCAGAGATCTGGACTTTGCACGTCCTTGCATTTGCAGGAACACCTCTGTGATGGACAATCTCCTTTGCATTGGCATCGTACCAACTCAATGATGGCCTTGGGTGCTGGAAGTATGTCAGTTGTGGTTGGCATCAGCTGGGGTAAGACCATATTTAAATTTTACATAGGCGGCCATTATAACGTTTCCTTCATTTCCTGCAAGATTTGTCATACGATTTTCTTGAAAATTTCACAGCTTATTTAACCTCCGTTGACACAAGTGCTGTGGAAAACTCGTGAAATTATCATACCGCATTTTTCAGAAAAATCCACCCAAAGCCTGACGCCCCTCAATTTTTCCCCAATCTGGTGACGGATTTAGAAATATTGGTGCGAATACGCGAGCGACTAGCGTATATTTATTGCTACCTCGTGAAAGATCTAATGCAGTAGTACATTCAGTATTTACTGGACTAACATGTGCCATGTCAAAGTGCTCAAAAAACACTTCACACATCACACCAAAACGGTATTTTCAAGGGCACTCTTTAACTGGGTAATGGCGGACGAATCCTTAATATGGGCTTACCCCAGGTGTCCACCAGCAGTCTTGTGTAGCCATTTTGCAGTGGGTCCAAAAACACCTGCTTAGAAGTGCTGGCCTGTAAGTGTATTTTCAATATATGCTGGTTGAGCGCCCCAATTGTGGGTGGTAGTTTGTCACTCTCGCCATATGTTTACAGAAGAGGTGCCATCGCAATTCTGGAATGCGATTGATCTGGATATCCTTGGGACAATATGCAGCGCATACGAATTTAACTAGGGTAGACTGCTGATCTTCTGTCTTTTGCACCATGTAGCCTTGCCTATTCTTGCAAACTTCCCTGTATTGTCGGCCCCGTAGAAGGTATGGAATCTACTGTCTTGTCACAGATCTTGACTGCAAGCTTCTTGCTGCCAGACATGTATATCTTGTTGTTTTGTGTTTTGAGAGGTGCCCACAGGCTGACACTCCCATTTATCCTCTCTGCTACATAATCTTGGTACAGCTTCTGTCTAGTCTCGTCCATGTTCAGGATATGCGGAACGTACTCGCATGGAATGTGTGCACGAGTAATCAGGTTGAGTAGCGTGCGACCTTCAACAGCGAATGGATTGCTATGACTCATTATGGCAGCCTTGATCTTGCTGATGGCATCATGTTCCCGCTTGACCACACTCGTGGATAGATGATGATGCGCACTAGCCTTGTTGTCTTTGACATTGAACTGACCCTTGAACTCGCTTGCTATGTAACACAGTTCGGGAGAAGCTAGGAAGAAGCGTTGTCTTGCATTGGCATTGTTGGAGATTCTGATGAGACCAGAATGAACCTTCATGAGCTTGTTCATATGTTCACAGGCATGGTCTGCCCCAATGGAGACAAATGGGATGGCAGTCTTGGTGAATGAGATATGTTGCCTAATTCAAGTTCTTTCCACGTCTCTTGGTGGTCACCCTTGAGTGCATGCATGTCAGCTATGTCACGTGGTCCATAGTAAAGAATAGCTTGCTCAATTCATCTCCTGCTTCAAGATGGAGGTCTAGGTCTGCATTACGGGATACTGCTACACAGAACAGGATCGTCTCCACTCGATGCAGGTACATCAGCAGGGACCTGAACATGGCATTATCGGATCTCTGTGCCACCCACTCCTGGAACTTCTTCACGACATCATCGTTGGCCAAGGCTTGGAGTAGATGGGTGTTGGCACGTTTCACAGATTCAGCCTTGGTGTGTTTGCTCACCTCTGAGCAGGCATCTTCAATCTCGGTTGTTGCCTCCAGACACACGTCCTTCAAGTGTGGGTTGTCCGTGAAGAACTCCTCCAGGGCCATTTCATACAGTGCCACATATGAGTATATGTGGGCAGACAGAGGTCGCTTGTAGTGTGCACACTTCAGGTTATGTCTGGTTGTCGCAGAACCGTACACTTCAGCTGCTATCCAGGCATCGTCTATTCCAGAGTTTTCAATGGAGGTCCCCTGGCCTCTTAGGGCAGCCATGATGACATGCAGCTCACACAGTGAAAAAACTGTCATAAACTAGTAATTTAATTATGCTTAGGTGACTGCAATTGATCCTATTGGATTCCTTGCCCCTCAATATGTAGGTTTAGCCACCAAAATCAAAAGACTGGGCGGTTTAGCAGCTGAGATATTGAGAAATAGAGGTTTTCAGTGTCCACCATTTAAAAAAATCCAAGATAGCCGCCAAATATACCTTTAAAAATGTAAACATTGGTTTTCAGATTCATTATATCATAACGTTTCCAAAACTATATAGGTTTGCAAATCTTAAAAAAATTATGAAACACGTGTTTATACACTATGCTACGTGTATATTATTCAGTCATGACATGTATAACTATCCTAAACTAGTAATTTCATTATGCTTAGGTGACTGTGATTGATCCTGTGGGATTCCTTGCCCCTCAATATGTAGGTTTAACCTCCAAAATCAAAAGGTTGGTTGGTTTAGCAGCTGAGATTTTGAGAAATACAGGTTTTTAGTGTCAACCATTTTAAGAATCCAAGATGGCCGCCATATGTATCTTTAAAAAATGTAAACATTGGTTTTCAGATTCACTGTATCATAACGTTTCAAAAAATGTATAGGTTTGCAAATCTCCAAAAAAATTAACGAAAGTACAAATGTTAACATCGTGAACCTGATTAATTTACCATACTTGCATTTACCCATCAGATGAAATGTATCTAAAATAGCGAATGAATAATAAATCGCATCAACGGTGCATATCAAAATAGGCAAAGCACGAATTAAACCTTCAGCGATCGCCAGGTCCGGTCATGTTTGGATATATTTTGTATTGGCGCAAACGTTTAATGAAATACATAATTGTATGTACTAACAAAAACATGTATAACGTTTATGTAAGCAGAACATGTATCTGATTGTGGACACATTGTTAAGATGAGGAAGTTACCAGTTATATAAACTAGTTATCCGGTATGTATATTGACATTGGTTTGTTACCATTAGGACAAGGAAGATAACTGTTATATAAATGACTCACTCATTATATAAATTGGTGCTGATTTTATTTTGTTAAGCAAAACGGCGATGTTCGTGGAACGATGGTTAATGCGTGCGCGCACGCGTGTCTGTGAATGAGTGTTTATGGTATGTGTGTGTATATGTATGCGCGTGTTTGCGTGCGTGCGTGTGTGAGTTTGTGTGTGTGTGTTTTTATACCTGTGTGCGCGTGCGAGCGTGTGTGCGTGCATGCGTTTGTATATATGTGAGCATGTCTGTGTGAGTTAGTGAGTGGGTGAGTGCGTATGTTAAAGAGTGAATAAGAGAGTGAATGGGTCAGAAAAAGAGCCAATGAAAATGTGAGTCATTTATGAGTGGCTTAGACGACAGTTTTCTTGTATCATCGCTCGAAAATGCGTAGTTAGCACACTTATAAACGACGTGTTGATGAGTGAACGCGCACTGAATCAATGAAGGCGTCACACCAGGCACTAATTGGTATTATTGGCGTGGCGTTAACAGTGTGGTCGACGCTGAGTGTCTAAAGGAATAATTACGCCACATTAATAGCCGCTATTGATTTGCAGCAGAATGGTACTTAACGTATGATCAAACGACAATGCCGAACAGACATTAACTAAGTTATTGACAAAATTGTGAAGCCAGCAATCGCATAATCCATTGAATGGCATGATAATGTATTACTTCTAAATGAAACCGATTAGTGAATTGACAACTGGAATTGTACGTGTTATTCACAATCAAAACGGGGAGTAAAAAACAATTTGCTGATTCTTTGAATGACAAAAGGAAATACATATAACACTGCACCAGTATATGATACTTTCCATTTCACGACCACCAGCATCTGCCTCAGCCAACCCTCCTATCATTTTTCTTCAATATGCATCACGGCTACCTATCATTCTCTCGACCTCTAAACCAACCAAATCTCATATCACCTTCCCCAGCATCTACATCAGCTAACCTTCACATCCCCCTTCTGCGCATATCCTTATAATCTCACTGTAGATGCGAAATTGTGAATCCTGTGTGAATCTATTTTGACACTCAATAGTTCAATGCACACCGAAAGTACTATGGAACGTTTAAATAGCGACGCAGTATAACGAGACTGCAGAACACCGTTCTCGTGAAACAGCACGTGGCTTCTTTGTTTTGAGAAATTTAGTATATCTGCCCCTGCAGAAATGTATTCACCAGCATTGCCATAATGACGGGGCTGTTGATCTGAACATGCGACCTCATAAATCGCACAAATGACACGTGATATCCAATCTACTATCTAGACCCATTAAATGTATATATACAACATTAAATGTGTACTCTAGAGGAAACGGGCAACAATAAGTTAATCCACTCAGGAACACGCTTTCACCTAAGGGTTACACCGATTGAGTAAGGAAATTACGCAGACAGGAATACGGGAGCAGACCAGAAAGACTGAGGACAACCGAAAAGGTTGTTGGCAGTGATCCACTGTTTATCTGCCTAAGATGTCGTCAGTATGATTAATTACTCTGAAAAATCAGTCACACTCGACTGGTTCGACGTGCACCGAGACTTCCCTCCGGTCAGGCGAGGTGTCACGGGCCAAGACGAAGTCGAGGCCTTGCACTCCGAGGTCGTACTGAGGACACGCACGCACGGGGGCGGGCGGTACGGAGAAACATCTCATTTGGCAGAACTCGCCAGAAGAGTACGAACTTTGACCATCTAATATTCCCCAGTGTAATCTCTGTTGTTTGGCTTCAGTCAGGTGTGAGCGACCCGTAGGTGGCCTTTGGAGGGTGTGTGTTCCATACGCGTCCGTCACCGTCTGTTGAACACACGACTTCCCGCCGGCGATATAGAATCATCACGATTTATATGGCAACTATGTTGGCCGTCGCTATGTGTGTGCTAGACGTGCTATATATATACATATATATATATATATATAACCAGTGATGTTTAGGAACAAAACATGATTGAATGACATCCAAATTACGATCCTTGGTGTTGACCCAAGTATACCTTGGGACATATTTACCGTATAAATCAGAACAGAACATCTTTGTGGTGGTGTTGATACAGTCCATGTACTAATCGCCTATCCACCTTCTAGGACATCTTCCACGGTGATTGTGATTGGTCAGCGTAGTTTCAGATCCAATTGTTTGTGTTTGTCTGGCTGTCGTTTAGGGATATACATTTCTGAGGTCTCAGTAATACTTATATGAAGAGGCCAAGCAATAGGAAGTTGGGTATCTGTGAACATGTAGTTCTCTGTCTCTCTGAGACATCAACACTACGCAAAATTATAACCAAATCACTTTTGAATAATATTATTACACTAACAACCAAAACCTTAATAAGGTATGATAAGTATTATTTATTAAGCATAATAAAGGCAGTTAATTATCACAATGTCAGTAGGGGAACTTTCAACGTCAAACCCAATAGAGGACTAGCAATCATTTGCAGTTGTTGTGTAGGGAGAATAGAAGACAGCAATGAAACTGGATCAGTGACAGAATATGGCAGAAAACATCATTGAAGGACCAGTATTGATGTCAACCTCACACAGGAGGACAAAGAGGCTGCAAGAAACTGCAATACATAAATAGTTATGATGCGAACCTATAAAACAAAAGTAAATTTAGACCAGCGTCGATGAAAAGATACATAAAATAAATATATCTGGAAAGGGCTCTGCATATCATTACACCGCTACCTTGAAGTTGTAAATGTGTTCACCTATCTCTATCATGCCTGCTCTATCTCTCTTTGCCGTGGTGACATGTCCGTTTGCTATTAATGTTGTCACGTCACAATAATCCAGCTGAGTGGTGCCAACTGCCAAGTTACACCGTAAGTAGGAGGCTCAACCTCCAGACAGTCAACGTTCTTTTGTGCCGACATCATTTATTAGTGCTGGTGCGAGGCCTCACCTTGGCTGCAGTTGTGGAGTTCGCCGTTCCACCGGGAGCCGACGCAGGACAGAAAGTAGGTATCCCCCGTATGGCGACACTTGACGACCGCCGTGTCGCCCGTCCGTCTCACGACGGCGTTCTTCAGGCCGACCAGGTCGGGACAGCCGACGGCTGCAACATACCCCACTTCCGGTCACACTCAACAGACACACACTTCCGGTCATCACCCGGTCAACATTATTTATATTTTATATATCGATACATACGATCTTTCAGAACAAGGTCTGTATTTTCGTTTCCCCGAACCAGACCAGAATGAGATTGATGATTATGTTTACGGTTTCCCATCATGTGACCTGTTGCAAAAGCTCCGTCAAACCATCAAACAATGTGGTGCGTTCGTGCATTCCGTCGTATATTTTGAATTACATTACTATATTTTCATGACATCTCTTAAATCAAACATCCCCGCATACAGTTGTCACTTTAAAAACTTTCCCTTATGATATTGTCATAAAGAAAAATTTCTGTGGCCAGAATTTCAACAAAATATACGACAGAACGTACGAACGCACCACGTGTTCAGATGATGGCTTGATGGTGTCGCGCTTACATTTATCCGGGCGTTAAATTTTATCCGGGTGATATTTATGTGATATGTAAGGCATAATATTTGGCACCAGTAGATCAGGTAGTGATAAATAATATTCAGTAGTTAAATATGTTTCGTTTGTTGTCGTAACACGAGCGTTATTGTTAGAGTATACAATTATAATTTGCTGTTTCAGATTTGTGACCAATATATATATATATTTATAAACATACATAACGCCCGGATAAATGAAAGCGCCACAATCGTAGCTGGTGCTAAATATATTCCCCTAGATAAGCGCACGCGCAGAAACGTCACCCGGATATTATTTAACGCCCGAATAAATGTAAGCACGACAACGGAGCTTTTGTTAGGCAACAGGTCACGTGTAGGCGACCCTAGTTCTTACGACATCAGGAAGACACATAATTTATTTGCAACCCAGGTATCAATCTAAGAACAAGGTCAAACAGAAATCATTGCCACACCGTCCAATATATAATTGTTAAAATGCCGGATGTAAGGTTTTTTCATATTTGTCTATGAATTAATTGTGGGAGTGAATACATCGTGGGTGACAATTTCGTGGCAAAAACATCGCCGCGAACATGCTCAGATACCTCAAATTATCCCTGATAAAATAATAAAATAAAGAGAAAGCTATCTTAGATAGCCTACAACTTACATTAACATTTAAGAGCATATAACAGGACAATAATATTACTGTGAATGATCTAGTCAGCGCAGGCGCTGGTGCAAATGAAAGTAATGCAATTACAATTATGTTTTTCCATAAAATGTACAGTTTCGCCATTGCGATCTGACGTGTTTGTGTTCAAAATGTCAGGAATATGGATGGTTGCGCCGCAGTGATTCGGAAGATCGAGCCAAGTTACATTTGCCAAACTCTTCCCATTTTGGTAAGGAATATTTGTGGCTATTTTCTCTTACAAATTTTGATGCTCAAATCCTAATGTGAACATAATTCGCATGACGATTATGATTGTTTTAAGTGTTATTTTGGCCTTATAATTAATAGGCAGGTGGGACGTTGTGCACAACCCGGGGAGTTTTACCCCTTCTGTAAAACTTACATTTTGCATGTGTGCGTGCATGCGTGCATTCGCGCACACAGTGGCGTAGGCCTACTATTGTCAGTACGTTTGACATCTAAGTGCGATGTGTCACGTGTTATATAACACTAACACGCAATCACACACACACACACACACACACACACACACACACACACACACACACACACACACACACACACACACACACACACACACACACACACACACACACACACCCGTCAACCCACTCGAGCAAGTTGCCCTTGTTTTAACCCAATGTTTTATATAGTTCGCCGTTATGCATTTTATGATTTCTCTGTTCTTTACATTTCGTCCACCGAGTGTACAAGTACGGTCACTTAGGTAGGCTATTTGTATGTAAACGCATTAATCTGGTCACAACTATTTATAATTTGAATGCCGTCATCGTTGGCGCAACTTGCATTGTCAATGCCACCGAATGCATTGCTGGATCATACGCCCTGCCATATTCAGCCAAGATGTGACGCGGGTTATTAAACTTTCATCAGCGTCAGCACAACTGGTCCGCCACCGCATTCGTAGAGCGTAGAGCGCTAGTACACGCATTGCGGTTTGGTCCGGCCTCCGGTTTGAACTGTACGCCATTAGCTTACCTGTTTAATTATTCATTGTTCACTGATTATCATTTTACGATGGCAGATCTGCGGTTTTTTGTGAACTTTCGTAGCGTACGGTTGTACATTGTTATTAATTATGCGTTTGGCCGGTCGTTCAACGACGTGGTGCTTGGAGCGGCTAAAGTGGAATATGCTTCCGTGGTACAAGCACTAGGTAAACATTGAGGATGATCAGATTTGCAGGTTTAGAATTATACGGAAGTCGAAATGACGTCAACACACGGGTGTTTATAAGGGGAAGTGTACCGTGATTTCAATTGGTTTACTGGCATTTGGAGCTAGTCGGTGATTTCGTTTGATTAGTTGGCACAAATTATCTTAATTCGTCGAACTTAAAGTAGTCTATGTCTGTTAAGATTCAAGATTCCAATTATTTGACCTTGTCAACATATACATTAATGCATTGGTAATATGGATAATATATAAGGTCGGGGAGACTCCCGTTAAGACATATTGTCGCTAGCACGGGAGCCACCCCACAAATGTAAACAATAACAACATGTACATAGTATGATCAGATTAGTAAATTATAATCATTGCTTTAAGAATTACAAATATAGCAATTATGGATAAAACAGCATGATTCATAATTTAGAGTAATGTAATTTTTGATGTAACTCGAGAAACCATGTACACTGTGTGTATCAATTTTCTGAATAATAATGTCAGGTGTATCATTAACTGTCTCAACTACGCGATATCTAATGGATTGTTTGGCAAATTCATGTTTGACTCTTGGCATACGCAGATCATTTTGTTTACTTGTGTTGTGTTGATGAATGTCATAGTTGTGTGTGCAAGGAATATCTTTGAAATATTCGGGTAATTGATTGTTAATTAATTTGTAGTAGAATGTTAGTTGCTGGAGTTTATCAATGTCATCCAACTTTAGTAATTGGAGTGTTTTATAAATAGGACTTATGTGAGCATTGTATTTACTTAGGGATATTATTCGCATTCCTTTTCCATAATTTGGATATTAAGCGGGAATATTAACAATGTTATATTTCATGTTTTAATAATCGTTGCAGTAGTGTGTGCGGTGACAAACGTTATATTTTACGTTAAAACATGAAGATTGATTGACCTTCGTTAACTGCAATAAAACGGTCTCAACAGATGTCGTAAAACCAACATACTTGATTTCATTATAACAAATTGTACTTTTGTGTGTATGCCAATATTAATTCTAACCAAAACATATTTTTATATTATAACAAATTCAGTGTCGCATTGTCGTATACACCAGTCTTTCGGTTAGCCAGTGAGAATCGTTGTACACACACTTTGATGTAATCACAAATTGTAGACATAATCGCAGGTTATATTTTACAGGACTGCAGGGAAGCAGTCGTCGACGTAAAGTATGACTACTCTGTCCCCAGAGAGAGCTGACTTCCCCCGGGTCTCTTTCCGTGGGTGCAGCGAGGCCATAGCCGCTTAGTCACGCGAGACCGCCATGTTTATGGGCGGGGCTAATGACATGGAAGCGTCCATCACCCGTCGGTCCGACTCTACAATACCGCTTCTACCTATTCGAGTAAACAACGCCGCATCAATAATGGAACGACCGGCGCGCACGAAAATTCCGCGTTTTATATTGACGTCAACTGCGGCCAACTGTTCCAGATGGCGTCGACAGGCAACGTTTTACGGCGACCGACCGGCGAGAAATGGCGTGTTTGTCGAGAGTACTTGGCACACATTCGCATGTACTGGCGGACGCGTCCCGCACTTTCTATCACTGGTGGACGGATCTTTTTCGACGTCATCTATTTGTGGGTGATAGCGTGTAACACGTTAAGTAAGCGAACTTGACTAAGGACGCGGAACGGTTCTAGTGATGTCTTAAGAACGACGTATTTTGAGGAATGTCAAGTATCCAGCCAGACATCCGGTATCCCATAAGACACGGTGTGTCCACTTAATAGACAACCTGATTCCAGTATGACGTAGTCTGCTTTGTTGGTGTTCTATAATAGCTTTAGACAATCACACTGTCAATTCATTGCGCCGATGAAGATCCCACGTATGTTCTTTGTGGGCCATCATTGGCCCAATCAATGAACTTTGCTAATTACTACGCCAGCTTTTCACTATGGGGGTTCACTTCACAGTTTACCAATTCAGACTCCGGGGGCGCCACAAGTTCGTGTGGGGTTATATTTTTTCACAATGCAGAGGGCCCCACATGTTTACGTGGGGGCTCATAATGCAGAAGGTTACATTTCTAACTGGAAGAACAATGAAGTGGGTGTGAGAACGGTGGATCACGTGGTTTCGTCTTATATTCTTTCATCTCATATACAAACCCCACATTAGCATCTCCAGCATGCCCATAACGAGGTCGTTTTGGGGTGCGTTTTCAAACAAAGTGGGACTCATATGTGGTCTGTGGAGATTGGGCCCATTTTGTTGCATTAAGCCTAATTTACACCCAATTGTATTCATAAAAGCTAACATACAATGATAGTATGTTGTTAATATAACTGAATTATTTACTCGAAACCCTTCGCCGTGTGTGCAGTTGTTTTTAATAAGTTCGTTCATATTAATATAATAAACGAGGCACCGAGGAGTTTAGGTGTATCCAAGTTATTTTTCAGAATAAACAGTTAAAGTGCGACATTTACAATCTGGTTTTCACTCAATTAATACATTATATTTATCTGATCAGATGTGCAAAAGTTCCATAATTTATCATAAACATAATTAAGTCAATAAATTAACAAACCTTTACAAAACATGCCCGGTAAATAGAAGATTATAAAATTATTGTCTTCTTTTGGAATTTGAATTAAATTCTGGGTGTCAAACAGTCAAGTACCATATCCGCAACCACAGTATTTCGGCAACCATACAGCCGCACAATTACACGATTTTTCATCAGCTCAATAGTTGAAAATTATGATTTGTGTTAAGCCAGATGAGTTTGTCTGCCGGGTTTGCAGCTTGTAATAAATACACTCGCTACACATCTTAATTAATAAATATGGGTCATGTTAACTATTTACTCACGCGTCGCACGTGCCTTTTTAGCTATTGCTCACCGCGCTCTATGTGCCCCTTTTCTGAAATGATACTCTGCCCTTTTGAGAACCTGGGCAGAACACTGCAGTCAGTCTTAATTTGTTGATTGTTGAGATTAGCCTGTTTGACAGTCGGTAGTTACCTTAATCAGTATACTAAAAATAAATAGCCGCACCTTTCGTTCATTTTTTAACAAAGTTCTGATGAGAAATAACGAATTATTTTATACGGCTTAATTTATGTGCTCATAATTGTTAAATCATCGTCACCCCGTTCATTCAACAGTATTTTGTCTGCATCTGTCACCTCAGAGTGACTACAATTAGAACTCATAATTTTACGTTTGGTGTAAAACTGGCTTCTTGTGTATTTGTTGCCTCACGCGTTTTCATAACAGGAGACCCTGGGATAGTGTGAAGTCCTTCTGCATGGCTATTTGGATGCAATGGTCTTTTGACACACATTCCTCTAGTGACTGCCCTTTTTGACACATGGCATTGGGGACAGACCCTTGAGCCAGGCTCCCATATATTCAGTGATGATCACTTAATAGATAACGGTTCTCCCTTTATCATCTGCACAAATCAGGCTTTCTTTACATTCCTTGTAATGCTTGAACACTATCCAGCAGCTTTTAGGAGTGGGGTTAACACTTTTGAGAAACATGGAATACAATTAGTGGTTCACATTTTAAATATGCAATTTTGAGGGGGGTTCACATCTTGGAAAAAGAGGGGTTCCAAAAAGGGATTCACGTGAATCCCGTGAACCCCCCCTTGGCTACGGGCCTGCTACAGAACACAGTCGGTCTCAATCTCAGATATGGCTATGCATTCGATGTCCTCTGCAGTGTCAAACATAAACAAATAAGCCCCTACCTCTTCTCTTACCTTCATAACGTATCAGAAACACCTGTTCGGTATCAGCAGTGTCCCGGCGCATGTACATTTGGATTCGGTTGCTATGCGACACCCTCAACGCCGTCTGGCGGAGCCAGCCACCGCACGCCGCCAACTCTGCGGTCCTATTGGCGTCCCGGATGATGACGTAGACGTCACACGGCGCAACCTGGCGGTGTTTGCCAGCTGACTCTGCGAAGCTGTACATGGTGAGGTTGATGTGACGGCCTCGGTCGACCTCGATCTGCCACGGACACCGGGCCGTGCCGACAACCGTGTCCATGACGCTAGCCAGGTACCCCGAGGGAGAGGTGATGCGGCGGACCCCCGTCGACTGACACGAGTCCCGCGGACCGTCCCGCACTGCACACACACGAACACATTGGTCAGACGCACGCACACGTGTAACACACCATAACATTAATTATGTTTTCTTTGTAAAAACACGTTCGTCAACAATAATAATAATGTGTGTTGTTATATAACGCCGATATCGTCTTCTGACGTGAGCTTTCTTCGTTATTAAATATGAGTTATGTGTGAGAGACACAAGTGCCTTGTCATGTCCAATCCCTGGCGCCGACCGCCGCCACGTCCAGTAAAGTGACGACAGACGTGAATAATTCAATTTCATATCCACGTGGCTTTACTGCTGTCTGTCTGTGGCGTGACCGTCTGGGGCTCGCGATGATGGCGACATTACAAAGAAAGCTTATTCTGATGTCACTTAGAGTCATAGCGACTTGATGCATTAACCTAAAACCGCAGCGACCTCTTAAAGAAGTGTGTTTCAGCTATAAACATGTATGTGGCTTTCCGTTACAATTCCGAGGTTTAGTTCGTTGCCCGTTGCCGATCCACGTTTTCAAAAGCATCATTGATCATTATATTGTTACTGAACATTCTTCAGGATAGTTCGTTTTCAAATTATAAACTTTCATTTTTCATATCCAAGAATCATGTTAAATTACCTGGTAGAGGCTTTCGTTGACGTGTCACGCCGACTTCATCAGTACCTATGACGCTGAATGACGTCATCGTACACGTGAGGCAGTTCGTAATTAATCTTAGGACAAAGTATGGACAAGAATGTGTCAAAGACGTGAGGAAACTCGAACAATTGACCAGAAAGGTTTCGCGCCACAGAAATCACCTTGTATTTACGCTACGTTGCAAAGACATCAATGTAACACCTCCCAGTCTCAGTCTGAAATGCCCGATAAACACGACGAATGCGAGGAGAATAGTGGACAAAGCCAGGAAGGAACTAGTGAGAGAGAGAATACGTGTCATAAACAACAAATTGGACACGTTTAAAGAGAAGAAACTCGCCCTAGAAACGAAGCTGTTTACTTCGTTGTCAAGGGAAGAACAACAAAACGTCACGCGCCACACCGCGCATGTCAGCGAGAGTACGCATGAGAAAACAAAATGGCGCCATCAACAACAAATTCGGCGCTTGGAAGCGAAGAGAGACAGAACAAACGAAGTTGACCTTACCGGAACACAGCTAAAAAGGTGGGTGATAAATCTGTCGAAATACAAACTGTCCGGGGCCCAGAATAAGATATTAGCGAAGGGACTAAATTACGCGGTAACGCAAAAAAAAGTACCAATCGAGTAGTTCGTCGTAGCGGCAGAACAAGCGACATGGAAACTACCACAAGAACAAAAAGACAAACTTCGTGCAGATATCGCGGGAGTTCTGAAATCAGCAAAAGTTCCAAAACAGAACCTAACCAGACAAGAAAGAACAGCTTTGAAAGAGCTGCAGAAGGAGAAGTCCATCACCATACTCCCAGCGGACAAGGGAAAGGCCACAGTCATCATGGAAACGAAAGAATACCAGGAAAAAATGAAAGAAATGCTAAGTGACGAAGCGACATATGAGAAGTTAAAGAAGGATCCGACCAAGAAATATAAGGCAGAACTCATCAGAATGGTAAATTCCTTGGAGAAGGAGGGGAAGATCACCAAAGATCAGTACTGGTACTTATATCCTACGCTAGAAAAAGTACCACGGATGTATGGATCACCAAAAATCCACAAGGAGAAGGTGCCACTCAGACCAATTGTCGACAACACACAGACAATAGCATACAGAGTATCCAGAGAATTGGCCAACATACTACAACCACTTGTTGGAAAAACAGAACACCATACGGAAAATTCACAAGAATTGGTGAAAGAAATGACAAAGCTGAGAATGGAAGAAGGAGAATCATTTGTGTCATATGACGTTGTGTCACTGTTCACGAAGACCCCAATCAGAGAAGCTTGCAAAGTCATCAGAAAAAGACTAGAGAATGACAAGACACTAAAGAAGAGAACAAATATAAACGTAGACGACATCATGGAGTTGTTGAAATTTGTCTTGGAGACGACATACTTCAGATTTGGAGGAGAAATTTACCAACAGAAGTTTGGGGTAGCCATGGGCAGTCCAGTGTCCCCCATTGTTGTGAACCTGTACATGGAGGACCTGGAGCAGAAAATCATAGCCACAGCACCAGTCGATTGCCAACCGAGAAACTGGAAGCGATATGTGGACGATGTAATTTGCCTGGTACACACAGGAAAGGCAAAGAAATTACAACAACACATGAACACTGTAGACCCCACAGGTAGCATCATTTTCACGCGGGAAGACGAAGAGAACAACAGCATGCCCTTCTTGGATGCAAAGTTCACCAGAAAGGAAGATGGCAGTGTGAAGTCCACAGTGTACAGGAAGAAGACGCACACTGACCAATACCTGAATTTTGCATCCCACCACCCCAAACATCAGAAGTTGGGAGTTGTCAGAACCCTTATGAACAGGTGTGAGACAATAACTTCGGAGGAGGGGGACAAGAAAGAAGAGATGGAACACCTGAGAGGAGCTCTAAGAGTATGTGGCTATCCGTCGTGGGCCTTGAAAAAGGTGACAGATAGCAGTAAGAGGAAAAAGACCAACAAAAAGACTAAGGACAAAAACTATCGGAGCCAAGTAGTCATTCCATACATAGAGGGGGTCTCAGAGAGAGTACATCGAGTACTGAAAAAGTATGGAGTAGCAACGGCCATGCGTCCCCACACCACCCTCAGGCACCTGTTGGTACATCCCAAGGACAAAGTACAACTAGAAGAACAGGGCGAACTGGTGTACCAAATACCGTGCAAGAATTGTGGTGGGGAATACATTGGGGAGACAGGAAGACTACTCAAAACAAGACTGGAGGAACACAGAAAGGATGTAGACAACACGAAAAATGAGAAATACACAAGGAGCGGGAAAAAAAGATTGATGTCTACCATCAATAAATCCGCCCTTACAGACCATGCGACAACTGAAAACCATATCATAGACTGGGAGGGAGTGAAAATTGTAGACAAAGAAACCAACAGAAGAATTCGGCATATCAAAGAAGGCATCTGGATCAGAAAAACCAAAACACCCATCAACAGAGACGAGGGCAATTACGAACTGCCTCACGTGTACGATGACGTCATTCAGCGTCATAGGTACTGATGAAGTCGGCGTGACACGTCAACGAAAGCCTCTACCAGGTAATTTAACATGATTCTTGGATATGAAAAATGAAAGTTTCTAATTTCATCATTGATCAATAATCCAAGGCGCGCAACGCAACATTAGGATTTCTCTAAGCGTCTTTGTGCTGTTTAGGAGAAAAACTAATCTATGCTATTTTGCAGGAAAAAACACTGGTAATAACGTCAGCTATCACAGAATTATGGCGTTTAGTAAAAGTAACGTAATCATAGGCGGATACAGGTAGCTGAGGTGCACGTGTCCCAAAAAACCTTTGGAATGTGCCCCCGTTTTGGCAAGTCTCAAGGTGGATGCAATTGGAGGTTTTTGGAGATATTGAAGGTGGGTTTGGCGAGCCTCAACGGGTTGCAATTGGAGTTTCTTGGGGCCCCTTGACTACCTTCTCTGGATCCGCCTCTGATAATAGGACCTATTAAAACTAACTATTATCATAGCATGTCAGTGTTACTCATGCATGCTCAAGTCCCATTCATCGCGCGAAGGTGGCATTCCGTCAATTATATGACGGTGAAATCGACAATGAAATATAGATGACCTTTGAGACACGTGTAGCTCGCTCGCAGATACGGCATCAGCTCCTTCGGGCAGTTGTTCGTGTTGTGCAGCGCCTGGTCGGGAATGCGTATGGCGCAGGAGTTGCGCCCGGAACACTTCCGGTCTAGATGCGCGAGGACGTCGGCGTAGCAGCCCTTGCTGCCGTGGTTCTCCTTCATGCAGCGTCCGAACTTCATCCGTCCGTACATGGCGCTCTTCATCAGGATCACCTCATTCGGCCGACAGGTGGCGTTGAATGTCTCCCACTGGCAGTAGTCCCGAAGTTCTCCTGCAATAAGGCAAGGGCCATTGGTTTAACAAGGGAGGGGTCATTGGTTTAACAAGGGAGTGGTGTCATTGGTTTACTTCCGAGTTCATGGCGTTTGCAGTCTACGACACTTGTGCGGTGCACATAATAAACAGTAAAAGTACCTTCTCATATTGCCTAGTATTCAGTCCTCAGGACCGCTCAAAGCGCTTTCACACTTTACTCCCCTGCAGACCTGTTCAATCGAACACCATCTCGGCTCTGGAAGCATCCAACCACGCTGCAATTAATGCGCGAAGACTATTCGTACACAAATATCCACCAAATATAGCCAGGTACTCATTCATACAGCTGAGTGAACTGGCGCAACGTAGAGTGAACGAACTTGCCCAAGGTTCGACACGGTAGCACAAGATTAGAACCCGGGTTCTGACGGTCGAGAGTCCGAAGCTCTAGCCACTGCACCACTGCGCTCCACAATGACATTTCTAGTTGATAGTTTGCCGCATCTTCCATGTTGTATGTAGAAATTGATGATAACGCTACTGCAAGTCGGAGGCATAATATATTTCATACATTGCGTAGAGTGTATAATTGAATTGATTTTGACTTTAGCATTGGTTCAAGTTCAATGGGGAAAACAATACTATAGCCAACACGAGGAATCACCATCTGAAACAACGTGATAATTGATACATAGAGAAATCAATATGTACAGAATATAGAGATGATGACACAGTTCTACAATAGGCAAACAAGGGGCTTGGTGAATGGTTTGTTGATTGAGTCTGTAACCGACCGACCGACCGACCGACCGACCGACCGACCGACCGACCGACCGACCGACCGACCGACCGACCGACCGACCGACCGAACGACCGACCGACCGACCAAACGAACGACCGACCGACCGTCCGTCCGTCCGACCGAACGACCGACCGACCGACCGAACGAACGAACGAACGACCGAACGAACGACCGACCGACCGACCGAACCGACCGAACGAACGACCGAACGACCGAAAGACCGAACGAACGAACGAACGAACGAACGTTCACTACCGTGACCTAATAGAGTCAACTGAGGACATTGTAATAGGAGCCAAATGGAAATAGTGCGATCAAAGCAATTCTTGTTGCATGACCCCGATGGGAATTAAAATGCATATATAATTCATCAGAATAGTGCTCATCTTCGCGTGGCCGGGCTGCGTTGTTCAACAGGCGGAGTTATTGACAGCCGAGGTCAGTCAAGATTAACCAGCTCGCTACGGGCAGACTCGATCGAACATATGTTGTCATGGAAAACAAAATCGCTCAAACAGGTCGCTCATTGATGACGTGACATGGCGTCACGGACGACGATCACGCTCATACAAATCGCTCATTGTTGGCGTGACACAATGTCACGGACCACAACCACGCTCAAACAGGTCGCATAATGTTGATGTAACACAGTGTTATGGACGGCGACTTCGTTCAAGCATATCACACTGTTCAACCGTCCAGGACACGCGAACACGCGGTCAGATTACGTTATTCTCTTCATGTTTCACATAAGATATTGTAGTCCCCTGTCATGCTGTTGGTTCAAATGCGTAACGATGACGATGTCCACATTAAATCCATGGCGCTAGGTAGTACAATTTAACGTGTGTGATTATGAAATTTGAACTGCACAGCTGTATTGGGCATTGCACACTTGGGAAATAACAAAGAGAACCACACGCTGATAGTTCGACTTGCGTACGGAGAAATCGAAACTAGCAACAGTTGTGTAGGAAACGCTACACTGATCGTAAACCAGAGTTGTATTGGAAGAAATTAAAGACGTCACTTGAGACGCGTCCCTCAGTACCACGAGTTAGCGGCCGGAAGTGTAAATAATTGACGACTGTATGACGTTATGTGGCCCGCCGGACAGTTGTAGAGGGTCCGTGCGGATGAGTCATCGTGAAGTGAACACAAAGACCGTTGAACTGTCGATATCAGGGCAGTCATTGACGGGGACACACACAGACACACATGCACGCAGGCAAGCACACACACAAGCGCGCGCACACGCAAGCGCGTGCGCATACCCACACTCTCTCTTTCCCTCTCTCTCTCCCTCTCTCTCTCACCCTCTCTCTCTCCCTCCCTCCCTACCACACTCCCCTCTCTCTCCCCCACATATACACACGCACGCAAGCACACAAACACAGAGATAAATAGATAGATAGATAGATAGGTAGAGAGTAAGAGAGAGAGAGAGAGGGGAGGAGAAAGAGAGAGGGGGCAGGCAGGCAGGCAGGCAGGCAGGCAGGCAGGCAGGCAGGCAGGCAGGCAGGCAGGCAGGCAGGCAGGCAGGCAGGCAGGCAGGCAGGCAGGCAGGCTGGCAGGCTGGCAGGCAGGCAGGCAGGCAGGCAGGCGGGCAGGCGGGCAGGTAGGCAGACAGGCAGGCAGGCAGGCAGGCAGGCAGGCAGACAGAGAGACAGACAGACAGACAGACAGACAGACAGATAGACATACAGATAGACAGACAGACAGACACACAGACAGACACCACCCACACCACCGCCACCAATAACAACCAACCATTATCACCAATACCACTCTAGAGGGAAAGGGGAAGGTTTGCTTTAGAAATGTTGCAAATCAATTAATTCTGCTTTATCTGACACATGTTTTAATTATATTTCGCGAAGTTATTATACTGTTACGTCCAAACAGTCGAGTCGGTGTGATGTGCCACACAGGCGTCGCATCGATGCGCGACAACATCGATGCTTCGCACGTCGAAGATTGCGTGACTTATGTTACGCATCAAAGCCCCGATGTCGATAGCCAGAGGACGGGTCTTGTGGTCTCTGATCGACTGCTTCGTAGGCCATCGCGCGATCGTGCATTCGCGTGCACGCACGCATATGCAAACGCTACTACTTAGCCGGGCCACGAACTGCCGTGACTGGGACACGGCATGTGTGCCAACAATGACAAGGCTCGCTAAACTCCGGCCTGGACGTACGGCAGTGGCCGGGATAGCTTGACAGCTGTTGCAAGTCTCCTGCCTGCTGCCGAGACGCCGGGCCGCGCCGCAGCACACCTGCGTCCCCTGCCCCTGACGGCTGGTAAACACCACCTCGGCCGTAAGACCCGCCCGCATTAGGCCCACCTGCGACGGGCGCTGAGTGGCGCAATCGCATGGGATTTGTAATGGATATTGGAGTAAGTAATAAGTAAGTAATAATGTTATCAGCTTCACATCTATTTATACATCATATTCAACATAGCTCGTGCGAACAGCTCGGCGTACAAACACAAGCAAATGCAGATTAAACACACCTACGATGTTTAATGTAGCGTACTGTTGCTACAAACATCACACTATTGCTTACTGACGAACTATCAAAATATGTACAGGATTTATAATATTAGATATGCATTTGTGTAATAATTAATAATGTATCCAATAATAGTATCGTAAATTATGACCGTATTGAGGAAATCTAACGCTTAAATGTCACTGTTATTTTGAAATGTGTATTGCAGCTTCTGAATAATTTGTAGCCAGCAATATTCCGACATAATTGAATATTCAACTCTATTTTTGAATTCTAGTCGCGGGAATTCTACTCGCGAGTTCTACCTTTCGTTTTTTTAAACTACTATTTTATGATAGTATGACTTACGTCGTGATCAAAAATAACACTATGGTCTTTAAAAGGATACCGAACTTATCCTCGTCTGAGAAAAGACAACAATGAAAGGATATTAACATGTAAATTTGTCAAATGTAATAGTCCTTCTCCATAATAATGAGATTTATCATAATTTATGTTGATGTTGCATTTAGTAGATGATGGTATAATGTGGAGATTGTCTTACAATGAGTCATGACGGAACAGCACTGAAACCATGTATAATATTTATTATTGATGACGTTTCATCCCAAGCCGGGTGCGTTATTATTATATTACAAACGGAGGATGATGACTAATACATAAACAAACTGCACGAA
>CM034532.1:21115486-21139804 GCA_020002185.1 Paraescarpia echinospica
GGTAATTGGTGAGCTATATTTGGCGGAGATAGATCGTTGAAATTGGTGGTGTATCAAAGTTCATAAGCAAGTGGAATTACTGATTGATAAGTATTATTCTTGCCTTAATATCATTCATAAAGTAGCAGTAAACATATATTGAGTAGCAGTTGTGCTTAAAGTTAGTTAGATAAAGTATTTTAGGACACTTTAGTCTAGTGAGTGATAATAGGGTACGTTAGCTTACGGCTACGATAAGTTTGTAAACAAGATTTAACAAACCTCGTTATGTGGTAGAATATATAGGTGATAAAGTAACAACCATAAACTACCTACATAAGATAATATCTGTGTAAGTCAGTACCTGCTAGACATTTTGATAAGGTAGCTTTGTTGTTAAAATTAAGCATTTGCGATAATCGGGCGAACTAAGTTTATGTAGCTAGTGTCTCTCTTATTCGCTAGGGCGCTGTATAACCTAAATAAATAAGGCAGTCTAGCGTACGCAATCTTACGTAAAGTGTAACATTTGTGCACAGAAAACAGTCTTCTTAAAGACTACATAGACAGTGAATAGTGTAAACACAGTTGACAAAACTATTTTAAATAGCTAATTAGATTATTATTATTAAATAAATTCTGATATGGCGCCTTGCAAGCGGCAAGTCAAGGCAAAGAGACACTTGGTGTGCGACGACTGCCACAGTTGGGTAGATTTTGCCTTATCCGGCTGTACGAAGTCATGGACAGAAACCAAGGAAGAGGGATTCACCTTTCAGTGCGTGGGGTGTTGGAAGGTGAAATGTCTGGAGAAAGAGGTAGCTAGGTTGGTAGATATTGTGAAGGGGATGGAGATGAGAATCAGCAAGGAGACAGATGGAATGGAGAGAGACGACAGGGATAAAGTTGGGAATACTGTGAAACTGAAGGAGCAGAGTAGTGGCAACAAGACCGAGGAAAGGAGACTGAGAGGAGGGAAGGTGATCGGAGGGGAAGAAAGTGGAGGATCGACGGCAGGAAATGTGACAGGTGTGAAGGTGGCAGGAGAGAAAGTGACCGTAGAGAAAGAGGTAGGAGGGAAAAAGAGACGGGAGAGGAGAGAAGGAAATGCAATGGGAGGAAAGATGACGGGAAGAAAGGAAGTGAGAGTACATGTGACAGAAGAGAAGTCGGGAGGGACGATGACAGGAAGAAAGGTGACAAGAGAAACAGCGTCAGGAAAGAATGGAACGGACGAGATTGTGACGGGAGAGCAGAAGACAGGGGAACAAGATTACAACCAGACAGATGCAAACCGTAGAAAGAGCTACACTGAGGCAGTGATTGAGGGGGCAATGAGGAAAGAGAGGGTGTTTATGGGCGATTCGATTATGAGAAAGACAGATAAGACTCTAAGCGAGGGGGAGGACGTCGTTGTTTGTCTACCGGGGGCTAGGATAGAACATGTAACTGAAAGGGTAGAGAAGGTACTGGGGCATGGCAAGGGAGGGTCTATACTAGTACATGTAGGGACAAATAACGCAGAGAGGGAGGGAACAACTGGGATAGTTCAGAAGTACAGACAGTTAGTGAAGAAGTTAAAGAAGACAAGAGTAGAACAGATTATCCTCTCAGGAATTTTGCCAGTAATGGGAGGAAGGGGGCCGACATATAGAAACTGCAAGAGGATGGCGATCAACGCACTAGTTGAGCAGATGTGTAAAGAAGAGGGGGTGGGATTCGTAGATTTATGGGGATACTTTGTTGGGAGGGAAGATATGTACATGAGAGATGGCCTACATCTAAGTGGAAAGGGGGCAGCAGTTTTCTCAGAGAACTTGCTGCAATCTGTTGACAGTGGGACAGGCTGCATCTATTTAAACTAGATTCGCAGGGGGGATTCACAGAGAAGCCTGAAACTGGAGGCATAGATAAAGACAGCAGAAATAATCGGCAAAGAACAGCCTGGAAAACTGTTCTGAATCAGGATATAAATGCATTTGTTTAAATGCAAGGAGCATAGTAAACAAAAGAAGTGAACTAAACATTATGGTAGAAGATATTGACCCTCACATAATAGGTATAACCGAATCGTGGGCCACCACTAATATATCAGATGCCGAATTGGGGCTAACAGGATATGTAATGTTTAGGAAAGATAGAATAGGAAGAAAGGGAGGTGGAGTTATTTTATATATTAAAGAATCTATCCAGGCTTATGAAATAAAATTAGAAAGAGAAGCAGATTGCGAAGAAGCTGTTTGGTGTAACATAGTTACAGGAAACTCAACGTTAACAGCTGGGTTAGTTTATCGAAGTCCAAACATAAGCATAGAAGAGAATGAAAAAATACAAAACGCTATAAAGGAAGTAAGCAAACGGAACTGTATTATTATGGGGGACTTTAACCATGGGTATATACAATGGAAATCTCTACAGAGTATGGGGAGTGAGGACCACAAGTTTTTAGTTTTAGTACAAGATAGTTTCCTTTCTCAACATGTGCTAGAACCAACCAGGGGAGAGAATGTGTTAGACTTAGTTTTGTCCTCACAGAAAGAATTAGCTGACAATGTCAAGATATGTGAGCCACTGGGGAGTAGTGATCACAACCAGATACATTTACCATCAAAGTAAAATCAGAAAGGAATAGTAAAAAGCAGTATAGGAGAAATTTCCACAAAGGAAGGTATAAGGACATGAGGAAATATTTAGCAAAGATAGACTGGAATAACACACTGAAGAATAAGACAGCAACCGAATGCTGGAATATCTTAAATAGTGAAATTAAGTGCATAGTCGATAAATTTGTACCTTTCAAAAAACAAGGGAAACGGTCTAAAAAGAAACACTTATCGAAAGAAGCCATTAGAAAATTAAGTATAAACAAACGATGTGGAAGTCATATAGATGTACTGGAAATGATGAAGACTACAACATTTATAAAGAAGCACTTAATCAAGCTACAGCTGAAATTAGAAATTCAAAGAGAAGCTATGAAAAAAATTAGCTAGTAATATAAAACATGACAGTAAGAGTTTTTATGCGTATATTCGAAGTAAACAGAAAGTTCAGGATAAGGTCGGTCCTCTAGAAGATAGTGCTGGAAATACAATATCAGAGGGATTCTTTATGGCAGAAGACCTGAATGAGTATTTTAGTTCAGTGTTTACCAGGGAAGATATTAGTTCACTGCCAGTACCAGAGGCTAAGTTCAAGGGGGCAGATTCAGACTATTTAGGACAGTTAGTTGTAACCTCGGAAATGGTAGCTAAGAAAATAAGGGCTATGAAGGATAATAAATCACCTGGAGTGGACGGGATTCCGCCCAAACTACTATTGGAAATTGTAGAACAAATTAGCGTACCGCTTGCAACAGTTTTCAATTTGTCATTAGAAGAGGGAGTGGTTCCTTTAGAATGGAAAGAGGCAAACATTATACCGTTATCTAAAAAAGGTTCGAGAAACAAGTCAGAGAACTATAGACCAGTGAGTTTAACATCAGTGATTTGCAAATTATTAGAAAGACTAATTAAAGATCACATGGTGGATTTTCTTGTTAAACATAACTTGATAAACCCATCTCAACATGGGTTTTAAAAGCGAGGTCATGCTTAACAAATATGTTATGTTTTTTGGAAGACATCACTAGGTGGGTAGATGAGGGATCACCAGTAGATATCATCTATTTAGATTTTCAAAAAGCTTTCGACAAAGTACCACATCAAAGATTACTCCTTATGCTAAAGGCCCATGGCATAGGAAATGGTATAATAAACTGGATAGAAAAATGGCTGAATGACAGAAGACAACGTGTAGTAGTTGATGGGGAGGCTTCAAACTGGAAATCGGTATTGAGTGGGGTACCACAGGGATCAGTACTAGGACCTATATTATTCTTAATATATATCAACGATTTGGACGATGATATAACAAGCAAGGTGTTAAAATTTGCGGATGATACAAAAGTGTTTAGAAGGATTAAAAGTGATGGAGACAGACAGCATTTACAAGATGATCTTGATAGGTTGATCAAATGGTCTGAAAAGTGGCAAATGCTGTTCAATTTTGGGAAATGTAAATGCCTCCACACAGGTCATGGGAATGAAGAGGTAAAATATAAAATGGGGGGTACTGTTCTAAGTACTACTGTAAAAGAAAAGGACTTGGGGTTAACCATTAGTGCTGATATGAAGGTTTCAGAGCAGTGCGGAATTGCAGCGTCAAAGGGAAATCAAATCCTTGGATTAATTAGGCGAAATATAACGTATAAGAAAAAAGAATTAATAGTACCGCTGTACAAAACAATAGTGAGGCCTCATTTAGAATATTGTATACAAGCATGGAGGCCATATCGCAAGAAGGACATAGATATGCTAGAAAGAGTACAGAGGAGAGCGACTAAAATGATACCAAATCTGAGGGATCTTAGTTACGAAATACGCCTAAAAGAATGTGGTTTAACAACATTAGAGACCAGGAGATTGAGAGGAGATCACATAGAAGTGTTTAAAATATTGAATGGTTATGAAAATATTGATAGAAACATTTTTTTCTCAGTTAAGAAAAATAGAAGGACCAGAGGACATGAAGCTACATTAGTAAAGGAGCAGTGTAGATTAGATATAAGAAAGTTCTCATTCTCACAAAGGACTGTAAATGAATGGAACAGATTATCTCCTGATTGTGTTGGTGCTAGTAGCGTGAATATGTTTAAAAATAAAATCGACACACACCTTAAAAAGGCGGGATACATGTAGATAAAAAGTATTGGACTCTCGATAAGCCAAAAGGCTTCCTTGTCCACCTGCCATCCAGAGTAATTTTCTGGATGGCAATCTTGTTAAATCTTGTAATTGTCGGATTTGTCCTTGGTAATTGTCACAATGGGAGTGCTTACAGCAATTAACTACGGATACCATTCAACTTATCATAGTTATTGAACAAATTGTCAGATTTCTGATATCTTATGTGAACTATTGTTGGACTAGATACGCCAAAGTATTCATTACCCACTTGACTGGAACGTGTTGGTTTGGATGACAATCTTGTTAAATCTGATTAAATATTTGTTCAATCACGATGCCAAATGTGTCTGTCACGAGAGCGAGTATAAAGGCTGGCTAGGACTATTTCCATTGCTGGTCGTCCGTCGTGAGTTGAGACAGGCGTGAATGTGTCATCGGTTTTGGTACAGATTGTAGCTGTTTTTGTATTTCTTGTTACCAATCACGTCCAGTACACGTGACCTAAGTTACCAATCACGTCCAGTACACGTGACCTAAGTTACCAATCACGTCCAGTACACGTGACCTAAGTTACCTATCGATAAGCCATAGGCGTTCTTCACCAATTGCCAGATCGGTTCTTTGCATCGGATGCCAACGTTGTTCAATCTTGTTAAATCAAGTCGGTATACTATATCACGTCCACTGGCTGCGATGCAACGTATGCGTACGCACCCCTACCCACGCAAACGACTTATGCTTGGGGGAAGTAGTTCCGCGTGTTGCGAAGGAATTGTGCGTGATTTAAAAGTCGTGACGTAAACCTTTTTGGTTAACGATGTCTAACACTGTCCTCTCGACCGCGAAACATCTCCAACATTACCCTTCAAGGTACCGACTTAAATATGATAGACATTTGTTGGAAAACCAAATCAACCACGCTACGAGTCTGTATTTACAAATCGCACATGTTATCAATAACGTTATGTAAGACAGGTGTAATAAAGACGAGAGAGTGGGATACCTCAACCGAGGAGAGACGCCGAAGACTGTGTGACATGTTCTCGCCTCACAAAGGAAGAGCAACTGTGTATACTTCTTATGGCGTGACCATTATTAAATCCTGTGATTTGTATCATTTGTCTAGATTGCCACACCTTTTCAAGACATTTACCCTATCGCTTCCATCTGCTTATGGTGGGGTCGTCAGTAAATGCTGCAATAATGTATCTTGTACTAGTTGGAGCTGATGTGGATAATGATTGGTTTGGCGGTCGCCTCTTTACAAAGAGGTACAGCTTTCCAATGCGACAAATGGATGCTATTAAGTCGTTTCGTAAGACACCATGACGCAACCTAGTTACCTACCAGCTGGCTATTAAGGACTGCGCTAAGTGACATTCTCCCAGAGCCACTTGGGCCAAGGACAGTGTAATGCAGAACTATCGCATTCTGGGTCGAAGGAAGAATAGGAAATTTCTGTTAGCGTCTGGGTCGAGGTGAATGTAGGGCAAGTCTATTATTATCCTGGCAAAATGAAGTATAATGGCAGGTCTATCAGCGTCTGGACCAATTGAACAATTTAAGTATATGACCATTCTACCTACGTCTGGGCCAACGTGGGAAGTATAGAATAATTATATCAACATGTGGGCCAACAAGGACAATATAGAACTATTGTATTGACGTGTGGGCCAACAATGGAAGCATAAGATCATTCTATTAGTGGGTGGTTGGCCAACAATGAAAGCATAAGATCATTCTATTAGCGTGTGGTGGGCCAACAATGGAAGCATAAGATCATTCTATTAGCGTGTGGTGGGCCAACAATGGAATTATTATTTTACCAAAGTGTAGGCCAAGGGAAGAATAGGACCAACAAGTGAAGTGTAAGACCTTTCTACCAAGGTGTGGACCAACGAGTGGAGTATAGGGCCATTCTACCAACGAGAGGACCAACAAGTGAAGTATAAGACCTTTCTACCAAGGTGTGGACCAACAAGTGGAATATAGGACCATTCTACCAACGTGTGGGACAACAACTCAAGCATAAAACAATTCTACCAATGTGTAGACCAACAAGGGAAGCATAGCACCATTTTACCAAAGTGTAGGCCAAAGGAAGAATACGACCAACAAGTGAAGTATAAGACCTTTCTACCAAGGTGTGGACCAACGAGTGGAGTATAGGGCCATTCTACCAACGTGTGGGACAACAACTGAAGCATAAAACAATTGGCCAACAAGTGAAGTATAAGACCTTTCTTCCAACGTGTGGACCAACAAGTGGAGTATACGGCCATTCTACCAACGTGTGGGCCAACCAAGGAACTATATGATCATTCTATCAACACGTGGGCCAACCAAGGAAGTATATGATCATTCTACCAACGCGTGGGTCAACCAAGGAAATATGTGACCATTCTACCAATGTGTGGGCCAAGCAAGGAAGTATATGATCATTCTACCAACGTGTGTGCCAACCAAGGAAGTATCTGACCATTCTACCAACGTGTGGGCCAAACAAGGAAGTATATGACCACTCTACCAACGTGTGGGCCAACCAAGGAAGTATATGACCATTCTACCAACGTGTGGGCCAACCAAGGAAATATGTGACCATTCTACCAATGTGTGGGCCAACCAAGGAAGTATATGATCATTCTACCAACGTGTGTGCCAACCAAAGAAGTATGTGACCATTCTACCAAGGTGTAGGCCGACCAAGGAAGTATATGACCATTCCACCAACGTGTGGGCCAAACAAGGAAGTATATGACCATTCTACCAACGTGTGGGCCAAACAAGGAAGTATATGACCATTATAATAACATGTGGGCCAATCAAGGAAGTATATGACCAATCTACCACCATTTGGGCCAACCAAGGAAGTATATGACCATTCTACTAACGTGTGGGCCAATCAAGGAAGTATGTGACCATTCTACCAACGTGTTGGCCAAACAAGGGAGTATATGACCATTCTGCCGACGTGTGGACCAGCAAGGGAAGATAGGACCATTCTATTAATGTGTGACTCAACAAGGGAAGTATACGACCAATTTATTAACGTGTTGGCCGAGGAAAGTGTAAGACCATTTTACTCAACAAATCTGCGAAGTAAAGGATAGAACCATGCGCAGTGGATCAGTGTCTAGAGCTAGGGATTCTCAATCGAGAGAACCCGAGTTCGAATCATCTGCTGCCGTGTCGAATCTTGGGCAAGTTCGTTCACTCTACGTTGTTCCAGTTCACTCAGTTGGATGAATTAGTACCAGGCTATAATTACTAACAACTGGAGAAGGGCCTACGACGCGCTTCAACGAGTTCTGGGTCGCGCTCAGCAAAGGCTGCACACACACACACACACACACACACACACACACACACACACACACACACACACACACACACACACACACACACACACACACACACATACACACACACGCAAACAACGAAGGCGAACAGAGCCGACACACGGACACGAACCTACCGTAGCGGAATCCTCGTAGTCGTTGGCGTGATGCAAGCAGCCGATACCCGTCTTGCCACAAGCGGCCGGTAGCAAGTCTCCTCTGTGACTGTACTCTACCTCACGCTACTGCCCACATCACCGGCACGCAGTCACACACCCACTCGCCGTCCGTGAGACCAGCAGACCAACGACCAGCAGACCAACGACCAGCCAGTCACCGGGCTCTGTACTACAAGACAATGCAGGTCAATAATCAATTAAGCCATCAATCTTTAAACACTCTGCGCGTCAGTACGGACTCGCTCGAATTCGTGCGTGCCGCCGTGGTTGCCCCGAGCCCGGCACGTGCAATGCACGTCTGCACTCGAGAGCCACACTGGACCCGTACCACACGCACGCACGCACACACGCACACACGCATAAAAACACATCACACACACACAATTGAAACTTGATAACATGATTGTATTAATTTTTTTATGAAAACGATCAAGATTTTATGAAAATGTGCGAGTTTTAAACTAAGGCACTAAGTATTTTCAAAGTTCAAAGTTAGTTCGAAACACTACCATGATCAGAGGTGTGTTTTTAAGGTGGGTGTTTTGAACTTACTACACATGGAGCCACTCGTTTTTGACTTACATTAAATTATGAACGAACGAAAACTCGGTTTTAGCTGCGAATTAATGTATAGAAAATTTTATTTTATCTAATCTTTGAATTATGACATGAGAAAAACTGTGCACACGTTTTAGTCACCCATTGCATTTTGAAAGGAAAGAAATGTACACACACAAAAAACCGGGCATTAGTCAATAAATAACAGTGTGAATGCCAACGGGTAATGACAGACAACCGTTCGGTAACTGCAAACAGCTCAATGATGTCTGTCGTAACTCGTCTGCCATGCCATGTTTAGTTGACGTGACTTATGCCGGTAAAATCAAGCGCACACGCGCACACACGCACTCGCGCACACGCTTATACACGAACGTGCACGTATACGCACACGCTTATACACGAACGTGCACGTATACGCACACGTGCACACGCTCAAGCGCCCACACGTACGCACGCACACGTGCAAGCGCGCGTGCACAACCACACCCACACACACACACACACTCACATCTACACACTTGTTGGATCGTAGTGGCGGGATAAGATCACCGGTCTCGAGAGAGATTCCGGGTTCTTATCTTCTAGCTGCTCTTTTTGACATTGGGCAAATACGTTCACCCCACGTTGCTCCAGTTCACTCAGCTGTATAACTGATTATCTGGATATTTATGGGTGGGAATTTGCGTAAAAATAACCTGCGCGCAGTTGATGTGGTGTTCAATTGAGCCTGGTATGCAGGGAGTGAAGTGTTAAGCGCTCTGTATAGTTCCAATAATCCCGGATACTGCGCCATATAAGAACTTAACTTGTCACTCTTTGCTTCTATACTTGCACTACATAAGAGGGACGCGAAACACTTATTACTAAGACTAATGCGTTGTTTATGATATATATATATATATATGTATAATATATATATATATATTAATATATATATATATATATACACACATATATATATATATATATATATTAATGATATGTGTAAAGTGTCATTGTTAATTAAATCAATTGTCTTTGCTGATGATACTAATTTCTTTTACTCAGGTGACAATCTGTCACGAGTGTGTGAAACAGTATCAACAGAATTAGACAAATTATACAGATGGTTTCAAGTTAATAAGCTTTCCCAAAATATAGCCAAAACAAATTGTATAATTTTTGGTAATAGACCAAGTGAAAACAACCACTTGGTTAGTATTAATGGTAAGAACGTTAATAGAGTCTATGTTACCAAATTTCTTGGTGTACACATTGATTCCCATTTAAATTGGAATGAACACATTAGCCACATAAAAAGTAAATTCACGAAAAATGTATCTGTAATGACTAGGGTGAAACATATATTGACTAAGCCTTCATTATACTGATTATGATGTACTCTTATCACGCCATATTTAAACTAGTGTTGTGAAATTTGGGGCAATACCTATAGGACTCGTATACAACCCTTGCATATTATTCAGAAAAGAGCTATTCGGATTTGTCAAAAGGCCGACTTCATGGCTCATACAAGACCAATTTTTTATCAATTGAAAACTTTAATTACATGACATGGTTGATTTATCAATAGCATGTTATACTAATCTTTTACCAGCAAACATTATGTTGTACTTCCAGAGAGTTCATGACAGTCAACATCATAATACCCGTATGAAAAATAGTAATTGCAAAGTAAGATTTAGTAGGACTACGAAAAAAGCGGAATGTGTCAGTATAAAGGGACCTAAGATGTGGAATGACCTGTGTGCTGACATTAAATTGTGCAATTCTACTTATCAATTCAAAAAGATGTACAAAGCTTTACTCCTGCAAAGATATGATGAATTCATGTTTTGATTTTATGTTTGTTATCATGTATCAACTACCATACCTTCAGGTAGTTTAAATCTAGCTTAATGTTAAGTTATATATTGTGTATGTATTGTACCAATGCAATTGTATGGTACGGGGAATGCAATTTATAAGTTTAAACTCCTTGCATTTCCCTTCAACATTTTCTTATTGTTCAATGCTTAACTATATTTTTAATTGTTCCACTGTTTGTGGTGGATTAGCCTACAAATGTGCATGTTTACACATTATTTGAAATTACACTTTGTACTTATGTTGAATACATTCGATTCAATTCAATGTGTATAGCGGCCAGTAGGTACCTTGTGGACATAATATAAGTCAACATACCTCGGGTACTGACGATAGACACATTGTCCTTGGTTATTGCCCGTATGTTGTGTTTGCGGCAGTAGCTGAAGCCATAAGTGAAGCGGCGATGTTGTTATATCAGCCGTTCTTGGCACTGACGTTTCGTGCTCCTCCCAGCGGGCTGAGCGAAGCCATTATGCCAATGATCGCCAGTGCGAACTGATCGACGCTAGACGGCCATCGTCTCGGCGGAGTTGGCCTGCTTATCTCGGGTCAGACGCGCCGCTTCTACAAAACACAATGCACTCTACACAATTTAGGAAGACCTCGGGCGATGGTCTGATCACGTCCCGCTGCAGACGGGACCGGCCGGGGAACTTCTCATATCATGTTACGGTTACTTGATGAACGTGTGTGCGTGTGTGCGTGTGTGCGTGTGTGCGTGTGTGCGTGCATGTTTGCATGTAGAGCACGCAAGCATGCACGCACGCTGCACACGCACGCCGCACACGTATATATATATATATATATGTATATATATTATTATTTATTTATTATTATAAATATATATATATATATTTGTGTGGGTATGCATGTAGAGCCCGCAAGCATGCACGCACGCCGCACACGCATACACATACACCCGCACATACGCACATATACGCACACACAGCTGTACATATATATTACGCGTGTAACTATGTTAATATTTGAACCACCAACTTTTGTGTGGGACCACAAACTTTTGAAAGTTGTAGGTCCGACTGACCACCAACTTTTCAGTTAAGGTGTGGAACACTGGAAGCAACGCATTCATTACGCAATTCTGCTACTGACGTTTCATACCCAACACGGACTGGCACCAGCTTACACCACTAACCTACTCCACGAACAAAGTGCTACTCGAGTATTGTGTTCAACTACAAACAATGACTTGTACGTGCCACCATCTCGCAGCCGATACGGCAACAAAACTTTCTTGGTATCTGCTCCACGACTGTGGAATTAACTCCCAAACGACATGAAGACAACCTGTTGCCTTGTGACTTTCAAAAGAATTTTGAAAACGCATCTTTTCCGGGTTGCTTACGCAACTAGCACTACCAGTCAGTTTATTTATTTATTTTTTATTATTATTATTTTTTATATGTTTTTGTACTAATTTTACCCAATGTCTTTACTTATTTATTATCATTATACCTTTAACGTTAATTATCACTTTTATGTAAGTTATTTTTTTTTTTTTTTTTATTGACATTTATTTTAACTAATTTAATATCATAAATTTTTCGTAACTTATTGATATTCTTCATATATATAATTATGTATTCTAAGCGCCTCCGAATGGATTTATCTAGATTTATGGCGCTATATAAGTGTTCTTCTTGTCTTATCTACAGTTTTCTCTGTCACTCTCTGCACTGTTCAACAATAGTTCTCACAGACGTCGGACCGTGGTGAATGTTAGGGAGCTGAGGCGGCCGGAACCTCAGGACTTAGCCGCTGTCAGTCATGACATCAGAAGACGGGGGAGTGGTAGTGTTGGATATTTTCCGCGTTCGATGGAGTAGTATTGGATACTTTTTTGCAGTTAGAGGGGGTTTAGTGTTAGCTTATTTCTCATTTTGACGGGGGTGGAAGGAGTGTTGGAGATTTGTTTGGATCTTCCAACTGCACCCCCCCCCGTCATGTTCACTATAAACACAAACACAATTTACCAACAAACGTTTAGGGTCTCAGTCCGCAAGATCCCCTGTCCCGACGCCTGTGGTCTCAGTCCGCAAGATCCCCTGTCCCGACGCCGATGATTCTGATTGTTGAAATATGGACAAGAATCCTCTTCCTGTTCTTGATCGTTTTGTGTAGTGTTGTCGATAGTCGCTTGGTGATGATCTTGCAGAATGTGCAGCTGGGAACGGACAACAAAGTGTCGTTGCGCGAATTGTTGTTGTTATTATTCAGGGATTTTCACAATGGTACCTTTGCTTCAATCATCAGCAATCTTCTTCTCCTTCAATATTTTCACGAACAAATATTAAATATGGTAACTATTAATTCAGGTTCTGTCTGCATTTAATTAGTCAACACTCCGGTGCTTTCATGTTCTTGATTTCCTTCATATCATTAACTAATACCTCCTTGGTTGGTGGTAACAGGTTTATATCCAGACCGTAAGTAGCCTTTCGAAAAAATTACGAAGGTATGAAAAGTGTACGCATAAGTATTAAATACCATCAAGTGTTTCAGCTTCATATGTGTTAGTTAAGTGAATACTCAAAAGGATGGCACTTGGCTTACATAATATTACGGACACCATATTGAAGATGGTGTTACATGCTGATATTTGAACATGAACAAACTATGTTACAGTCTCTTCAATACTAAGTATACACCTTAAATCATACAAATGAACTAAATAACCTCAAATGTGATCAATATTCCTCTTTGAGTGTTAGAGTGAACCTCCCGACACGTCTACTAATCTAAAGAGTCTATATTCTCTTTGGATTATCAAAGTTTCGCGATTAGAAACTGCTTTTTCACTAAATAAAAGTATTGTAGCTGGGATGACGGGTCAGCGGTCTAGGACCGAAGGACACGGATTCTACTATATCATCATCATATTGATTTGAACTGACCTATCCATATACGCAACAGCTCCGTCCACTATAGCTCTTGCTGGCGGTCTCCGCAGTTGCACCTCACGTGATACGTGGAACTCTCACAAACGGCGGGTCGTGGGAGGATGGACCCTAAACAAATGGGAGAGGGGTAACAGGCGGGAAATGGAAAATTGAGAACCTGCCATTCAACGTCATTGTTAAAACCAGCAGTAGCCATTAGAACTTTACTTTGGCTACATTAAAATGTGTGTCCCACGTTTTAATTTGTTTTTGATAGCGCATCAATCATCGACTAACGTATAATCTGTGTAAAAATCAATCGTTTTCCTATAAGTTGCAAATCCAACAATCCCAAATTTCGAACACCCGCAATAATTGATTTTGAAATGATGGTGCGTTGGCGCGATCGAGCAGCGACTTCTATAACGATAACTTGAGATAACTCTAACACAGTCGCGGAGATAAACTATGCATTTTATTCACCGCATTGATATAGAAGTGTTCTTTGAAATTACACATTGTAAACAATCCACACTCATCCAGGGGATCTCTCTGAGAGCAACGTTGACTGGGTTGCATCGAATGCATCAAGAAATCTCGCCACATTTTATAGTATACTGCTGTTTTCTGATTATATCCATGCATGCATTGCAACACAAGAAATAAGGTTTGTTGTAAACACACATAAACACTCACGCATACGCACATGAACACGCACACGAACACACATACACACACCACACACACACGCACGCACACGCACACGCACACCACACACACACACACACACACGCACGCACACACACACACACATACACACGCACGCATACGCACACGCACACCACACACACACACACACACATACGCACACGCACACGCACACGCACACCACATTATTATATATAAATATATACATAGAGCACGACTTTCACACACACACACACACACACACACACACACACACACACACACACACACACACACACACACACACACACACGCACGCACACACACATACACGCACACCGTATACATCTTGCTCAGGCAGATTGCTAGTTGGCTGGCTCGGGTAATTCGAGCTTAAATAATTACGAATGAAACTATTACGCTCGCGCGCGTTCATACATAAGCGTGTGTGCATGAGCGTGCGCGCAAACACTTCATTTGTAATTTTCAAGAACAAAATGTTGCCATCTTCTTCGCGTGGTCTTGTCGAGTTTTTACAGTCCTTGAGCATGTAGCCAATAGCGCCGAGGAATGCGAATGTTTTACCCCGATGGAGATATATATATGTATATATCACTCAGACCTTCAATTACCTCACGCGGAGTAGGGCATAGTGTTTGCTTATATTTTTGGGCCAAAGCTGAAGAAGGGTCAAACCCTTACTACACGAATGCCACTCTTCGGTTTACTTTTAAACGACACTTGAACACCGCATGTCGTTGAATATATGTATCCCCGAGACTGGATCTGTCAGCCAAAACGCATATCAATAGTCCATTTTCCTAACTTGTATTGACGCAACTTGGAGCAACAGTGGATAGATTATACGCCTGTTTCAAGTATATATTGATATTAATCCACTTTCAAGACAGCAGTAAACTTACTAAATAATTGATAGTCTCATTCATTGTGATCGGCAACGAAGAAAACACGTAGCGTGATTAATATTGGCAAACGTATTACCTTAAATACCATACTACTACCCGATGATATACCTATATATGTATTTTATATTTATGATACATTTTGCAACCGCCGGACCCTAAAATATCCCAATATCAAATGTAGGTCACCAGTGACCCACGGGCTAACCCAAATACAGAATCACATTAATGCGTAACGATACTAATTTGTATTTCTTACATTTCGTGTTTCGGCGTTGTGATTTTCTACAATGACGTCTATGCAATAAATTGGTTTTCCATAATTGATAATGTCCAACGGCGATTTGGCTGTGAACACCATTTTATAGCAGTGATGTTAGTTATGTGCATGTCACTGCGACCAGAACGCGACATCTTCATGAAAATACTACGTAGGGTTATAACTCGAATTAACGATGCACGTTAACTATAGTTGTTGTAAAAAGTTTAAACTATATCATAAACCGATGGGCTTTACATCCACAGGTCAGAAACGTTTAAGTACTCCTCTACGGGGCAGTGAAGGTCTGAATACCATCACGCACGATACTATACTTCATCGGCCACTTGTGAAGGTCTCCGCTATAAATGGGACTGCTCAGCTGATACAGACATACTTTCGGCGGTTACTAGAGAGGGTTTTCACGCTGTCCCGGCTGACGAGTTGCTTCATCATGAATTCGGTGAGTTCGCTTTCACGTCTGCAATCTCCGTTAATGTACCGACACTGCATTAATAAAACACAAGAAAGTAGGCCTTGTTGCACCTAGTATTAACACGGTTGTGAACTCTTTCAATCGCGGACATTTGAAACATTAAACGATTGTTTTATCCAACTCGTTCCATTGCGGCAGTACTTTGACATTTCCTGTCGTGCGCTTTTAAACTATCTGCATGGGTGCATGTTGTGCATAGCATCGGGCGCATATAATGGTCAGTCTTTTGGTGCTAAGAAATTAGGTAGATCTGCATGTGAATACTTCCAAATTCGAAGTCTAACCTCATGCCAATAGCATACTAAATAGAATTTGACAATTCTAGTCTATCAAGATTACTAGGGCCTATCGATGGATGTGAACTTCGTATTCTCTCCTATCTTCGTTATTCTGAACAAACAATGAGTATCTGCAAGTGCGTTGTGGTGTTTATATAATGACGCTGTGTGTTTTATAACATTTGAGAAATTCTACAATCACGACTGTCATCTATCAAGGCACCTCGTCAGGTGACGGGAATTTTGTTAGTAATAATATTGGGAAAAATTATTCAAATTAGTATAACTAACACATCTATATCGTACATGAACTAGCTTAGGTCTGCAGTGCCGCCTGGTGTCTGCAGTGCCGCCTGGTGTCTGCAGTGCCGCCTGGTGTCCCTCCGTTCACATTGACTCTCACTCTCAGTGTGCTGCTGTAGACTCGGTGTTTATTAGATGATCCACGTCAATCATCTTCAAAACTGTCCACTACAACAGACAGACAGACAGACAGACAGACAGGCAGACAAATAGACAGACAGACAGACAGACAGGCAGGCAGGCAGACAGGCAGACAGACAGATTGACTGACTGACTGACAGATATACAGATATTCAGACAAACGGACAGACTGACAGACACATACAAGTCCATCATTAATTATACAACTGTGTAACCTACCTGGGCTAAATTGCTGTTTCACAAAGAATGAGCCACAACTAAGCGGAACCTACGTACGTAGTTCTCATTCTATGCTGCCTTTTCAGTATGGTAGATCTATAATGAAGATCCACTGATACATAAAAAAACATACACGAAATCAGCATGTTAGAGAACAAACGACGGAGTATGGAGTTTTACCTAATGGGTGGCAAAACGCCATCTCCCCAAAACGTAAGCAGTATCATTAAAAGGTAGCATACAATAACAAATAACCACTACTTTTAGACAGCGCGTCATTTTTGGTTTCCACATCTATTATGAAGTCCAACCAAGTCGACTTTGGTAGATCATGCGCCAGGTGACTTATTCTTGGTCGATAACCAGTATACAGCAAGAAATCTCGATGTCACGCTTACTGTGAGTTTTGTGATCGCAGTGTTATGACAATGAAATGATTTAGCGCATATAAAATAGAAGTTTGTTTCAAGATTGAAAGATTATTAATATATTGATTAGAACAATATGAATAATGAGATACTAAATGCTCCCTATGTGACTATGACTCGCACTTGCGCACAGACTGTATTGCAAATGGCGAACACAACAACGTACCAGTTTGAACATGTTTCTTTATTGTTTGTCATGTTTACAAAGTTCAGTAAAGTGGCGTAAAACAAATAGACAGAGTTCTTATCTATAAAGAAACATCGTGACGTTAATTGTACACCACTGACATTGGAAGCGTGTGCGTGCATTAGGACTATTTGAGCCGGAAACGCCAATCGACGATAGACCTACCACACCGCCAATTGGACAATACAATCTTTCAAAATGAAGATGAAGTGTCCTATCGTGGGTTGTGAATTCGAGACAGCAGAAGCTGAGGATGGCGCCATCATCGCTGCCCTCCTCAACCTTCACGCCAGTTCGCATGCAGCTTCTACTCACGCCGCCACTACCCAGGCTACTCGAGCAGAGAAACTAAAACGACCAACTATATCATCGGCCGGATCTAGCGAGGAGTGGGCATATTTCGAGACCCGATGGGACGAGTATCGCAGGGGCACCAAGCTCACGGATGGAGATGTAGTGGTCCAACTGCTGGAATGCTGTAGTGACGAGCTCCGAAAAGACCTCATACGTGCGGCTGGGGGCAGCCTATCCAGTAAGTCAGAGCAAGATGTTTTGACGGCCATAAAGATGCTGGCGGTGCGCAGGGAGAATACCATGGTTGCCCGTGCAGCGCTGCACAACATGCGACAAGATCGTGACGAGGCTATCCGATCATTTGGAGCCAGAATAAAAGGCCAAGCGGGCATATGCAATTATGTCACACAGTGTCCCTCATGCGCAGCCGACATCAACTATACGGATGCCATACTTCGAGATGTACTCTCCCGAGGCATAGCTGATCAAGAAATACAACTCGATGTACTCGGGGATCAGAATCAGGATATGACTCTCGAAGAAATGCTAAAATTCGTGGAGGCCAAAGAATCTGGCAAACGCTCAGCATCCAGACTGCTGAACTCGCAAGGTGCAGGATCGGTGAGTAGCACATACCGTCGAGGAAAACAACAGGATGTCCGAAATAGGATGACTGACTTAGGCCTATGCGGCTACTGTGGTGAAAAGGGCCATGGTAGAAGTGCCCCGTTCCGCATCAGAAAAACCGAGTGCCCCGCCTACAATCATACATGCCAGTACTGCAAGTTGCAACATCACCTGGAAAAAGTATGTCGCAACAAGGAGAGATCGAAGGCTAAGCCCCAAAGGACTGATTCGGGTGAGTGTGAAGGCGCGGTATTCGATGCATTATGTGCTGATTGGTCATGAGCGCGGGAGGCGTTCCATAATCCTTGACCATCACCTCTATAACAACATCTGTGACAGGTGGGCGCAACAAGCCTCACAACCTCAACCATTCATCAAACTAGACATTTGTGCGGTTGAGGAGGACTACAAGGATCTGGGTTTTGAACTAAAAATCCGTACTCGACCCCTATCCTTATTCGCCATGGCCGACACAGGCTGCCAAAGTTGCCTCATTGGAATCGGGGCAATCAACCGCCTCGGCCTAGCACGTGAAAATCTCATCCCCGTCTCTATGAAGATGCACGCCGCGAATAACAAGGACATCAGAATCCTCGGAGCAGCCATACTTCGGTTCTCTGGCAGAGACAAGGACCAAAACAGACTAGAGACACGACAGGTCGTATACGTAACTGACAGCTCTGACAAGATGTTCCTCAGCCGTGAAGCATGCGTGGCCCTTGGCATGCTCTCTAAAACGTTCCCAACAATCGGAGAGACTCACCATGCCCATACTATTGGCATCTCTACTACCTGTGACTGTCCAAAGCGACAACTACCACCACCTCCACCAACGAAACTACCCTTCCCCGCGACCGAATCCAACCGAGAGAAACTACAGACGTACTTGATCGACCACTATAAGGCGAGTACGTTCAATACATGTGACCATCAGCCCCTCTCCATGATGAAATGCTCCCCAATGAGGCTCATGGTGGACCCAGATGCTGAACCAGTGGCCTCGCACAACCCCATCCCCGTTCCACTCCACTGGCAGAAGGACGTCAAAGCGGGACTAGACCAGGATGTGAGGTTAGGGGTAATCGAGCCAGTCCCAGTCGACACACCGGTCACTTGGTGTCACAGAATGGTAATTTGTGCAAAGAAGACGGGCAAGCCCCGCCGCACGGTGGACTTCCAACCATTGAACACCCACGCGACACGTGAGACACACCACACTCAATCACCATTCCACCAAGCCCGCTCCGTCCCACAGGGCAAACTCAAAACGGTATCCGATGCCTGGAATGGTTACCACAGCGTGCCACTTCACCCGGACGACATTCATAACGCCATGGGGCCGATATAGATACTGTGTAACTCCACAGGGGTACATCGCCTCTGGTGACGGATATTCAAGACGATATGATGAAATCGTAGCCGACATCCCCCAGAAGACAACATGCATAGACGACACACTTCTGTGGGCAGACACGACGGAGGAAAGCTTCTTCCAGGCCATCCACTGGCTAGATGTTTGTGGCAAAAATGGCATAACATTGAACCCAGACAAGTTCACGTTCTGTAAACCAGAAATAGAATTCGCAGGGTTTGTGATCACCCTGGACAGTGTGCGCCCTTGCGGAAAATACCTACAAGCCATTCGCGACTTCCCCACCCCCAGAAACATTACAGACGTTCGATCCTGGTTCGGGCTCGTCAACCAAGTGGCGTATACATTCAGCATGGCAGACCGGATGCAGCCCTTCCGACACCTGCTGAAACCCGATAACCCATTTGTGTGGGACGACCAACTAGACAAACTCTTCAAGGAATCCAAAGACATTATCACTAATGAGATAGAGAAAGGTGTCACAATCTTTGACAAGGATAAGCCGACTTGCCTTGCCACAGATTGGTCCAAGGATGGGATCGGTTTCTGGTTGTTACAAAAACATTGCACTTGCACTAAGAGCATGCCATTCTGCTGCCCGGATGGATGGAGAATCACTCTTGTCGGAAGCCGCTTCACCCACCCGGCCAAATCTAGATATGCCCCCATCGAAGGCGAAGCTCTGTCTGTGGCCGACGCTCTCGATAAGGCAAGATTCTTTGTCCTCGGATGTGCAGACCTCATCGTGGCAGTGGATTACAAACCACTCCTTAACATACTCGGTGATCGGTCACTGGATGAAATACCAAATGCACGCCTGAGAAACCTCAAAGAGAAAACACTCAGATACAGGTTTCGCATCGTACACATCCCTGGAGTACAAAACAAAGCAGCAGATGCCATGTCTCGGCACCCATCGGGTACCCCTCATCCAGACAAACTACACCTCCAAGATGACATCACACCCGATGATGATGATCCATCGAACCTGCCTTCAACCATGATGATCCAACATGCATTCCTAGAAGGCATCCGCACGAACGAGGACATCATAGATCACGAGAACATAGATGATGCAGTCAGGAATGCGGCGACCTACGCACTCGAGTCTCTTCAATCCATCACATGGGACCGTACAAGACAAGACACGGCTAGTGATGAGAACATGCACCTACTCATGTCCATCATCGAAAACGGCATGCCGAAGTTCCGCCACGAACTACCTGTACCACTCCGTGCCTACCACCAATTTCGTGAGCACCTTCACACAATAGACGGTGTAGTCATCTACAAAGACCGGATTGTTATACCGCCGAGCCTCCGAGAGGACGTCCTATCGGCACTCCACTCCGCACACCAAGGAATATCTTCCATGACGGCGAGGGCCGAATCATCCGTGTTCTGGCCCGGGATAACCCCAGCCATGGCTGCCATCCGCACAAACTGTAGCGACTGTAACAGAATGGCGCCATCGCTTGCCAGCGCTCCACCAACACCCCCAGTGTTGCCGGTTTACCCGTTTCAATGCGTCTGCTCAGACTTTTTCACCTATAAAGGCATCAGCTACCTGGTCATAGTTGACAGGTACTCAAACTGGCCTATTATTGAAAGGACCACAGGCGGTGCAGATGGTCTAATTGACAGCCTACGCCGCTCTTTCGTGACCTACGGAATCCCAGATGAACTAGCATCAGACGGCGGCCCGGAATTTACTTCAACAACGACCCGCCTCTTCCTCAACACTTGGGCGTACACCACCGACTGTCATCAGTTGCATTCCCGCATAGCAATTGCAGAGCTGAAATCGGTGTGAAGACCGTCAAACGCCTCATTACCAACAACACTGGTACCAATGGTGAACTCGATACAGATGGGGTCCAACGCGCGATTCTTCAATATCGGAACACACCTGACCCAGATACAAAGCTATCCCCAGCGATGTGTGTATTCGGACGACCGATCAAGGACTTCATACCTATACTACCCGGTAGGTACAAACCACACGAGACCTGGCGAGAAACACTCGTTGCTCGAGAAGAGGCCCTGAGAAACAGACACATGAAAGCCGCTGAACACTGGTCAGAACATACGAAACGACTACCACCCCTCGTCATCGGCGACATCGTGAGAATACAAAATCAAACTGGCCCTCATCCCACGAAGTGGGACAAAACGGGCCAGGTCATCGAAGTACGTCAATTCGACCAATATGTAATCCGAATCGACGGATCTGGAAGAGTAACAATCCGGAACAGGAAATTCCTGAGGAAATACGCGCCAGTACGCATTGCTACACCACGTCTTACCATTGATGAGGACCTTCAGCATCATGCATCACATCGCACTTCACAACCTCAACCTCGACGACAGAAGGAACCCACACACATCACACAACACACCATCGCAACTCCTGAAAGATGGAAGGACAATGCGGAGAGCCCCAAGAAAACTGTATCACCGGCAGTGGCTCCAACGGCGTCAACAGATGTCGCTCCAACACTCGAGAACATTCCTACCCCTACCACGCCAACACGCGTCTCACGATATGGCCGTAACATCAAACCACCGAAATGGTTGGCAGACTATGAAACCTAAGAGACAGTCTCCCTCACTATAGACTATTATTTACAGTCTAAAATAAGTGATGAAGACTTGGGGGGAGATAGAACAATATGAACAATGAGATACTAAATGCTCCCTATGTGACTATGACTCGCACTTGCGCACAGACTGTATTGCAAATGGCGAACACAACAACGTACCAGTTTGAACATGTTTCTTTATTGTTTGTCATGTTTACAAAGTTCAGTAAAGTGGCGTAAAACAAATAGACAGAGTTCTTATCTATTGATAGAAACATGTTTCACTTAAGAAACATTTAACGTCTAGAGGAGAAGAATACGCGTTGATGAAAAACAGCTAAGATGATATACTAGGAAACGTTCACTCACAAAACACGATAAATGAATGAAATCAATTATTCGTTTTTTGTGTAAATACTAACACCGTGAATACGTTTAGAAACAACACTGACAAAAACATCAGAAGGGCGGGTTACACCAGCTACAAACAATTCGACTATCGATAAGCCTAATACGTCCTTGATCTCTTTCCATCTTGATCATATCTCCTTGAGCGGTAATATTGCTTAATGTTCTTGGTTGCTATATAGCCATTAACCTCGAAATGACGCCTGCTGGAGTTATGTTGTTACGTTACACATTCACCAGCTGTTGAGCTTATGATGTCATGGTCACGTGTTCAGCAGCTGGTGATTTTTGACGTCATGTATTCTGCACTTGTTGCTTTTTTTGACGTCATGTTTTCCGCACATGTTGCTTTATGACGTCATGTGTTCCGCAGCTGGTGCTCCTGGTCGTCTTGGTCGGGGTCACGGTGTCGCAGGCGGACAGATTGCAAAAGTGTCTCGGCGAGTGCCAGGTCAAATACAGGCAATGCCTGGCCTGTCCGGAGACGAAGGCCAGTTTGTGCAAGGCCAACAAGAAGCTGTGCGACGACATGTGTTTCGGCAACTTCGGAGGCGGCGACGAAGACTACGGAGACATCTTCTAGATCCAGCCGTCGGCCAAGCAACAAAAGATGATGCCCGTATAAGAAATATATATAGTGTGACAGAAAGGATACGACACAGACACACGCGATGTATGTTATATGCACAACACTTATAAGTAGCGATGAATGAAAGCGTGACACACGTGACAAATAATGACGTGTCTTCAAATAGAATGCAGTAACTTTTGTTTCAATTTTAACATAAAGAGTCAACCAGAAAGGATGAAAATAGTTCGTAATCTGCTTTATTTAGTTGTGGCAGAAACCTATAACAACAAGATATATGGTTTCACAGGAAGGGACGTATTTTCTCAAAATTTTTATCATGCGGCAGGTTTTTTTTTAACTTAAGCAGACCAACAACATCACCTTTGAAAACGTAAATTATGAAGGTTGTCACACTTAGATAACATTTAGCTTGTACAAAGACACACTTTCTTACATTAACTTTACACATCGTTACAAACGATCGTTGTTGTAATGGAGGGACACTTTTACGAAGGTTCTTATATTTCAGCGAGAAATCTGATTTCCCGTGAATATTTACATTCGTACTTATACAACGTTTGTAAAAATAATGTAAATATTAAACTAGATTTAGCAAGAACCCAAACTGATTCATGACAGTTGGAGTTATCAACCAAATAAAGCATTAAGGGTGAAATATATGGTGTTGTTATATTTAAAAAAAAAATTCTTGTTTGTCTAACTGTTTTTTTTTACCCTGCGTTTCATTGATTGTTCTACTCGTTTTCTCGCTTTGCCATACTCAATCATATTCGCAGGCGATGCCGCACGATTTCTCTGTGGCATGGCTGCAACTTCCATCCCTCTTGCGTTACATTCCCTCTCTCTCTCCTATCTCACCTTCACCTCTCTGTCTGTCTGTCTGTCTGTCTGTCTGTCTGTCTGTCTGTCTGTCTGTCTGTCTGTATGTATGTCTGTATGTCTGTCTCTCTCTCTCTCTCTCTCCCTCTC
>CM034532.1:21140804-21175804 GCA_020002185.1 Paraescarpia echinospica
GGTCATTCGCTTCCTTCATCCAGTCGCTTTATATTTACGACTTGGCGATGCATTAAAAACCAGAACGATGATTATTAAGTTATTTACTTATGTGTTTTATATGTTCTGCTTTTCTATTGGGTCTTTCTTCTATCTGAGATAATTAAGTGGTTACCTCCAGATGGCGTTACCGCAGCAGTGATAATTGATGCCACTGGTTTGTTGTTCCCAATCGTGCATAATTATACTTACAGGAATACAGGTAATTGTTTTTGCTGAATTGGGTTGTTGGTTGATCTATTATTTGGGATCGGAGTGTAAATAAATTGTGTCCCATGGGTACAACACATGTATATTTACACATATCCGTATTACAATAAATACAAAAGAAAATACAACGTTCCCCCCCCTTGTCAACACCCACCCATATGTAATACACCATTTTGGTGAAAAGTTAGTAGCAAATATTCCAAATCAAGTACATTCCTAAAAGTGTCGATCGAACTTTGTTGCAGATTCAAACTTTATTGTACGCAGGGGTTTCTTGAAATGTATTTTAGAAATAAGTTTATTATGTGTTCAGGTAGTCTATTCCAGTTAGATACAACTCGATTGCAAATTTGTTTTCGTTACGACAGGTTAATAAAGAGTAGTCTTAAGCATAAGACCATGACTTCTCGTCGACATGTGGTATTTATAACAGTGTCATTGCACGAAATGGGGTGATTTCTAGATACATCAATGCTGGCTATTAATTGTTAATCTGATTGTTTTGTCGTGTGTTCGTCAGAGGTGCAAGAGGTGTTCTCGCTCTATGACAAGGACGGCGACGGGTGCGTGACAACCAAGGTATGATAGACGGTCCAGTCGCACATAGTGGTGTCTCCCCTCGCACGTTTCCTCCTCCACTCTCGTTAAAGTATTGCAATTTGTAACTGAAGCAGATCGAGTGATTTGAGCAGAGTTTGTATGTGTATAAGCGAATCACGTAATGATGTCATTTAAGTTGTTCCTATGAAAATAAATTACTTGTGATGTGTCGTAACGATATCTATCAAATATGAATCTGGATCCACCATGAAATTACTCACGTTGCAGCAACAGTTATTTAAAGGGAACAAAAGACATCATCTTCTTGTGCATATGCATCTAAAAGAGTTGCTAATGGTTACAGGAGCTAGGACCAGTGTTGCGATCGCTTGGCTTCAACCCGTCAGAGGCAGAGATCACTTCGATGCTGGAATTATATGACACAGATGGTATATGATTTGTTATGTTATTGGGACCGACCGACCGACCGACCGACCGACCGACCGACCGACCGACCGACCGACCGACCGACCGACCGACCGATGTATTTAATCGATTTAAATAAATTATTGCTCTTAAAATATTCCCTCTTTCTTTCAATGTCTGCAGACTTTTATAATTGACTATATCCTCAAAGCGTTTACCAGAAAATGTGCATTTCATAGCCTTTGAATTGGTAATTCTCAAATTTCGTAAGCCACACTGACATACATTTCACGCAGTTGTTATGTTTATTGCTTTCTTTTATCTACTTCGGTGTTCGCTCAGACTGGTTCTCTGGTTACTCGTATGAAGGTCGCTGTGCGACGCAGATTTTCCTGTCAGTCAAACGTCTCTCTATTTTTTACTGCGGTTTCTGTAGGCCAAGTTGCCGTCCGTTCTTTTTTGTATGCTGTTCAGTCTTGAAGGAGGTGATGTACTGTCATCGGAGCCGTGCCACAAGGATCCATGTCGGTATCTCCAACGTGTAGTTGTGTGTGCAATTGGTACCTGAGGATGCAGTGTACAGTCCTCATACGCACCATTATCACATGATCTTCTATTTTGATTTATATATCAAGTGGAGCGCAGTGGCGCAGTGACTAGAGCATCGGACTCCCAGTCGAGAAAACCCGGGTTCGAATCCTGAGCTGCCGTCTCAAACTCTGGGCAAATTCGTTCATTGTTCATTCTACGTTGCTCCAATTCATTCAGCTATATGAATTAGTACCTGGCTATAGACAGTGGTGGATATTTGTGTGCGAATAGTCTTCGCGTATTAATTGCAGCATGGCTGAACGCTTCCCAGAGAAATATCGAGATAGTGTTACAATTGTAAAGCCCTTTGAACAGTCATAAGGACCGGACACAACGCTATATAAGAATTTACCTTATTTTATATCGTTTTTTTGCTTTCTATATCCGAACTTTGGTTTGGTTGCGTGCAGGCAGTGGGTCTCTTGACTTCAACGAGTTCCTAGCGATGATCCCCCGGCTGAGCGGCAACGCAGACACGGAGGAAGGGTTGGACGAGGCGTTCCGGGTTTTCGACAAGGAGGGCAACGGATCGCTGAGTGCCGCCGAACTGAGACACATCATGACGAACCTCGGCGAGAAGCTGACGGAGGAGGAGGTGGACGAGATGATCAACAGCGCAGAGGCAGACGCACAGGGCGAGATCTCCTACAAAGGTGGGGTCTCTGGGGGTCGTCTCTGGGGGGTCGTCTCAATGTGGCATGTTGGGTCGCTTCAAAGGTAGACAGATAGATAGATTTTACTTGACGTCGCAGTGTTAAGTTACGTGGCCAAACGCGATAGATCCGTGATTTGTTCTTAACAAAAATCATCCCCCTAGCAAAAGGTTCTGTAGAATTATATATATATATATATTTATATATATATATATATATATATATATATATATATATAATTCTACTGAACCTTTTGCGCGGGGAATGGTGTTTGTTAAATCTATAGAAAATCTAAAAAAAATCTAAAATAAATATATAGAAATGTATAAGATTGATGTAGACTGTTTTTTAAGTTGATGTGACCATAAAATTCTATAGAATTCTTTCAAATGTTATGTAGAATTCTATAGAATTATTATGGCAACATCACTTTTTATGGAATTCTACATAAATTCTATAGAAGGTTTGCTATAGAATTTCTGTGTTTCGACCTTGGAGAGTAGATAAAAATGTGTGCGTGATACAGACATATTTTAAAAATACAATTTTTGTGGGACTGATAACAAGGGCCAAATCTTTGTTTTGTACATTTCATTTCTGAAATGTTTCCAGTCACGAATGTCACACAAATGGTGTTTATCGCCTTTTGTCCTCAAACCCCTCATATTACAAGGATGACATTCCCGTGCTTGCCGTCATTTCAAGACCGATTTAACATACACTGACTAGCGAATTAGGGGTTACTTCAGTTAGCGAACTTGCCATATTGAATATGTGTGACACTTTCACCTATTCAAATGACCTCTGGTACGCAAGCGACGACACCATGGCACCACCTGTTGGATAAACATGACACTGCATTTCGGGTGAATGTTGATTATGATTTCTACAAATGTAGTTTTAACGTAATGTGGAAACATTTTGACCATCAGTTGTTGACCGCAACGGGTGTATGTCAAAACGGTGTACATTTCTTACTTCAATTTCGTCACATGTACATGTTAATGCAGCATCTGGTCGCACAACGGAGCCACTGTCCCAATACGAACTTCTGTTGTCGCCAATGACGATGTTGCGTGCGTTGTAATTACATAATACTTTCCTGATATATTGAACATTACTCCACATTGGTGCCGCCTGTTGTGTTTTCAATACATCATAAATTGGTAGATCAGAGACGAGTGGTCCAAAGACGCGAATGACGATTGAAAAAAGCGAATGAACCTCGGCGCGTGGGAGTAGATACACTTACCGTGGCTCCAAGTTGACGTAATTGACGTACTGTTATGTAGATAATTGACGTACTATTATGTAGATAATGCTGCATGTGTCATGTCTTATACATTTCACAGTGTTTCTAATAATTTAGATTTCATAATTTTATTATATTGTCTACAGTATATGAAACTCTGTTGTAGAATTCATCAAAATGCTCCTATCAGAATGAGACCCGTACAACCGTCATTTACAAGACTACTGTGATATCCGTGACGTTTTACATTGGAATATTGCGAAAGAAGATCTCGTTGCTGTTATTAATAACTTCGACTGAACTTACACTTCCAGTATTAGTTGAGGGAGTAAATTATTGCTTCGATTTAGTCACTTCATGAACGATGACGTCATCCGATCTAGAATCGATCAACTTATGTAATGTTTGGTAACCGCCATGTTCAAATACCAATAAAATGCACTGTTTTGTATTTTACAAAAATAGCATCGGCTCGTTGAGGAGTGTCATGGCTATACAGGTTGTCTACCAGAGAAGAGTATTGTGGACGAAAATAATTCCGCCTCTGCGGCGGATACTTCTTTGTTTGTTACACTTGTTTCGCAATTTTCTCGACATACAGGTACATACATACACACATACACGCATATACATATGCGTACATGCATACATGCATGCATACACGCATACACGCATACACGCATACACGCATACACGCATACACGCATACACGCACACACGCACACACGCACACACGCACACACGCACACACGCACACACGCACACACGCACACACGCACACACGCACACACGCATACACGCATACACGCATACACGCATACATTCATACATGCATACACACATACACGCATACACGCATACACGCATACATTCATGCATGCATACATACATGCATTCACACATGCATACACGTATACACACATACACACATGCACACATGCATACATTCATACAAGCATACAAGCATACATGCATACATGCATACATGCATACATGCATACATGCATACATGCATACATGCATACATGCATACATGCATACATGCATACATGCATACATGCATACATGAATACAGTCATACGTGCATACGTGCATACGTGCATACGTGCATACGTGCATACGTGCATACATTCATACGTGCATACACTCATGCACGCATACACGCATACACGCATACACGCATACACGCATACACGCATACACGCATACACGCATACACGCATACACGCACACACGCACACACGCACACACGCACACACGCACACACGCACACACGCACACACGCACACACGCACACACGTACACGCACGCAAACAAACACGCACACATACACACACATACATACATACTAACATACATGGAGACGATATCGTCTTATCAAAATTGACTTCGAAAACGCAATATCAAAATGGCAAATAAACGAAGAAGACTGGATTATCGATAGTTCAACATTTTAATAGTGTGTCATAGGCGCCGGAAAGAAATGGATAGAGCTGAGCTTGAGCACCACTCCGCTATAGCGCTACCGGTTATGACATCGGAAGAAGGGGAGGGTACTGTTGAAGATTTTTCGTGGCGACGTTCAAAATTTTTTGAAACTCACTAAAAACATACATTTGCAAGCCTCACCCCATGCGTCCTCTCCAAAACTTTAATTTGCACCCCTCAAAAAACACATTCAGGCTCATGAAAACATCAAATTCCATCCAATATGCTCCCCTTTTCCCTAAATCATCATCATCATCAGCATCATTGTGCAGCCGTAGTGTCCCGTGGTTGGGCGAAGGCCTCAGCATGTCGTTTCCAAATCTGGCTGCCTTGCGCTATCCTCTGCCAGATGGTTCCCTTCCAGTACTCGTCTAGTTCGTCTCTCCACCGTATCGCCGGTCTTCCTCTAGATCGTTTCCCTTCGTGAGGTCTCAAAGTTGTTATACGCGATGTTCATCGGTTATCTCGTAGTCTGCTGATGTGCCCTGCCTAGGTCCACTTCTGTCTTATGATTTGTTCTATCACGTCTATGACCTTTGTCTTCTCTCTTACCTAGATGTTTGTTTTTCTCTCCCGATATGTGATGTTCAACATACTTCTTTCCATCATAGTTTGTGCGGCTGCTAGCATGTTCTTTGCCTGGATGGTGAGTGTCCATGTTTCCGCGCCGTATGTCATCGCTGGAAGCAAGCACGAGTTGAAGTCTCTTCAAGCAGGTTCCAAAGTTTCCTTTGAAGATGTCGCGGTGTTTGGCGAATGCTGTCCAGCCGGCGGTGATTCTTCTTTGAATCCCGTTGTCTTGGTTTTGGAATCACCAAGACAAGGAGATTCCCTAAATATTGGGGCATATTCCGAATCTCCAGCTCCCCACCTAAACATTTTCACCCGAAAATTCACACCCCGTCCCTAAATATTGTGGGGGGGGGCTAATCCTATCCCCAGCTCCCCTCATCAAACATAGTTGGTGGCTAAGCACCCCCCCCCGTTCGTCTTCTTAAACACACTCGCTCGGCTAGCATTTACACAATTACAAGATCGCTTGATGCATTCTTTTAAAGTCCTTTGTGAGAATGAATAGTTTCTAATATCTCATTTACACTGTTTCTTCACAAATGCGACTAGGTTTTTTTAAAATGAATACATCACAGTTCCAATGGACTGGTTGCGTGACACCCGATAAGAAGTTTGTCCCCCTTGGACATCCAGCGACAGGACCTGCTAGCTTTGCTGCCTTGGACAAGAGAGAGGTGTGAAGTCACACAGTTCGTCCCGATTGTAGCAATCCTTCGATGAATACCAACATGCTCAATGCGCGAGTCCTCGAGACCGGCGTTAAGCACTTGTTGCGTGTTGTGAGCGGCAAAGTGCCATTTAAACCGTAGACTTGAGTGTTGTTTTCGTACACTCACTTGTCTTGAAGCCACCGCGATCAATTCCAGCAAACAATGGTGCTGGCAACGACGCAAGCAAATTACGCCATTCTGCGTCGGTATGCGGTAAATCTACTTTCAGACATGCTCTTAGCGTTATTCGTAGCCTCAAAAAAGCTGGCGTGAAACCCTGTAAACAGGCATGTCACGAAACAAGCTAGAAAAACCGCACTAAACACGCAGTAACAGATGCGACGCCTTTGCGGCAGCTCGGGCTTGTATTTATGACTTCACAGACATTGGTGTTCGCCGGTACGGCGCGTTGCGCATATGAATAGTGAGCCTACCCGTTGGCTGCACGCGTACAGTGACCACACCGTTTAATCCACCGCAAAGTCAATAGGATTAGTAATAACAAATCGCATCGGCAACACCGTAGCGATCTTGTGCGTACGAACACCTCTCTCAAGGCGCTACTGGGGCAGTTGGACCACACGCGCTAGGGATACTATACGAGTGGCTCAATGTTGGCTTCGTCGTCCGCGGTCTCTGCATCGGGTGTTTAGATCTGCTTGGGTTTAACGCAAAAGAAGACCAATATAAAAATATGGTAAGTTGTGACACTGGGGTGTACGGTAAGGTGTAGAGTCATCAATAATATTGCAAACTGTTTAGCACGAGACGTAAGTTGGCTTACTGGAATTGAACAAGTTTTGACAACTTGAATACTGCTTATCGATTTTGAGATTGACAAACCCTTTTGTCTTGATGCGCCTCTGGGGTTGGTTTCCAAGGATTTAGGTACGATAGAACTTACCTCATTATTATTGCAATGCAAATAATTCCTTGTGATGAGTACACAAGTCAGTACTTTGGTAAGATAATTACAGTCATATTATATTATATTACATTATATTATATTATATTATATTATATTATATTATCAGCATAGCCAAATTAGTAGCATTTACACAGAATGCGTATGGTTTGCGCTAACAACTTTTCAACTTATTAGGAACGAAACGATCGTCCTATCCATGTTATACCATCTAGTAACGTCGTATGACGCTTACCTGTACCACTAAATGTCTTAAATTTGAAGAGAGGTTTCCCATGATACTTGCTTTTAACGACATTTTCAAAGGAATAAACCCTACTATTGAAATAATAACGAAGGTAGTGGAACCAAACACCGCAAGGCAGCGTTACTGTCATAATGTGTAGATTGTAGATAAGAAAATGTTCCTTCCCCCCAGGGAACGTTCACTTGTTGGAACCAAGTAATTGGTGACTGGGATTCTTCCCCTTGCTCCCGTTTGGGTTGTGGGTATACCTCACGTAATTCGTAGCTTCTTCCGCCATTCTTGTTAACTTTCTCCACATCGCTCTTTCCCCGCAATGATCGTCCACTCTTGGCAATGTAAATCTCATTGAAATATTATGAAATGTATTAAAATAAGAGAACGTCAAAATGTTGCTAAATTGATTAAAATATGAGATCGCCGAAACGATGTTACCAATATGTCTACATGTTCAACCCATCAAACATGTGTCGTAATAACGCTTCAAACAAATGTGGCATTTGTTACGAAAGATATGCCCGTAGGAGGTGTTATTATTAAGGACAAGATCGTTGCTAGATATATCACTGACCGCATGTACGCTATACACTGGTCACAACTGGTAGACTGGTGTATCGACGCCGGTGTACATGTAATACAATGTCAGACAATAGAAAAGAGGTTCCTTTGCTACATTGTGAAAGAGTTTATAATCGTCTGGTTCCACAGACCAATTAGCTTTTGATGGAAAAGACAATTACGACTAATTCAATAGCGTCAATAAAACAGCCGATGTGAATATGAAATGTATGCAGACTTTGTACAATTTGTCATTATTTCCAATGAACACTGGTGTGTGAATTCCACGAACGTAACTATAGTTACATACACTTCGACTGTATTGTATTGTGTTGTATTATATTGTATTGGATTTTATATACCAATTTTGTATTAGTTTGTAACCTACCTAGTAATATTGGCTACTGTTACAGGCGAACAACTTAACAGAGGAACAGATTGCAGGTAATTGGATTTACATTAGAATTGTCATCAACGAAATATAGCTAAAACTAAACCATAATTGTTAATCCAACTGAAGAAATGTTAATGAAAGCGGGCTAACCAATTTACTCGAAAAGAATGTAAACGATTTTCTTTGGTTAACTATCACGCAGCTAATTATTTATTTTATTTCGGTAATGATATACTTCATAATTTACTTTATATTGACTTACTGTTTATATCGCCTGGAAAAAAAGGAATTTGACAGACCAGTAAACCATACGTTGAAATATGTTGATTGGTCTACCTTAAATTGAATTATGACACATGCACGCCCTCGCTCTCTCTCTCTCTCTCTCTCTCTCTCTCTCTCTCTCTCTCTCCCTCCCTCTCTCTCTCTCTCTCTCTCTCTCTCTCTCTCTCCCTCTCTCTCTCTCTCTCTCTCTCTCTCTCTCTCTCTCTCTCTCTCTCTCTCTGCATTGTTAGTTTGTCTATCATATCACCCGCTTAGTCAGCACAATCACTAGGTGGCGCATCACACGAATGAATATTTGTTAATGTTCTACTTTTTATTTTGTATATAAATATTATGTGGCTTGATTTCTTTATCGAAAACATACATACGATATAAACATTAATAATTATTGTACACTTGTGAATTAATCCAAAACAGTAATGCCATATGTCGGCAGTGGACAGTCAAAATATGTCCTTGAAACCAGTCTCTTTTTAGCAAGTTCACGTGCGACAAACGGTGGCGTTGTAGCAACAAATCCTGCAGCTGAAACATACTGCCGCCCTACGTATACGTACGTTCATCCACATTGTATTATTCAGCTTTAAATTTCGACTGGTACTGATTAGCACAGTCGCGAAATCAATTAATTGTAAATGTTGTCATACTGTTATCATTGAAAACACGAAACAAATAGGTGCAATGTGGAACAACAGTTACCATTACATTTATATAATAAAATTATAGAACATGTGCAAAACTAATAACTAATTAATTTAACTTTAACCAAGCTAACGTATTTGGGAAGACTGCGGATTGTTGTCATTTTTTTCTCTTTGTGATAATATTTCCATAATTTTTGTTGTTGGTAAGTTTAACTTTAGGATATCATGTAGGCCCTACATATTGACGTAGTTTTATTCAAAATAATGTGGGTCGATCAAAAGCTGTATCTCCTAAAGCAACTTAAGGGTCGGTGCGGCAGTATTTTTCAGCTGCGGGATGATTTTTCGCTACAGGATAGGCGTATATTTAAATGGTGGCGACATGTAGCGAGTGATCTGCAAACGATCGATTGTGATGACGTTGTTTCGTGTTTTTCCGCTAGTCGCTACAATTACCATGTGTTGTGCACATATGCTATGTAGTAACATACGCAAAAACGGAGGCGTACGATCATATATATAGCAGCAATCATTTGCTAATGTTGCTGTTCATACTTTGAAAGGTTAACCATGACGCCGTATATGCAGTATTTACAAGACGATCTAGCGAAGTTGATCCAAATTTAATGGTCTGAAAATGGAAAATGCTGCTCAATTTTAAGAAATGGGAACGAAGACGTACCATATATAATGGGGAGTACTGCTACTACCATAAAAATAAATTAGGAGTAACAATTAGTGCTGATATTAAGGTTTTGGAACAATGCAGGATAGCAGTTTCAAAGGGAAATCCAATTATTGGGTTAATGGGAGAAATGTAACGTACAAGGAAGGAACAGAAACTAATCATACCGTTGTATAGAGCAAAGACTAAACAGGTGACAATCTAAAATGATTTCAAAACTGAGAGACTTTACTTACGAAAAATCGTCTGAAAGAATGTGGTTTGGCAACACTACACAGGAGATCTGACTGGAAATTTAGAGGAGAGCAGATATAAGTTAGAATATTGAATGGTTATGAAAATATTGACATACATTTTATTTTTCAGCTAATAAAATATAGAAGGGCTAGAGGTGTTTATTATATATATATATATATATATATTACTATATATAACGATCAGCAGATAATCTGTTCCATTTATTTATAAATAATAAATAAATGGAACAGATTATCTGCTGATAGCGTGGGTGCTAGCAGCGTGAATATGTTTAAAGACAAAGTCTTCATATACCGCAGATGGGCGAGATACACATTATATAAAAAGGTTGGACTCTCCATAACACAAAAGCTTCCTTGTTCACCTGAAATCTAGAGTTAATTCTCTTGTTAAAACTTGTTCAATTTATAGTTATTCAAACTAAGAATAATTAGTAGTATAGGTTAATTTATTGAAATGCAAATGACACATTTGAGATTGTTTAGTAAGCAATGTTTATTTTACTAGATTACCCAGCACCTGCGATTCTTGTAATAAGTTAACGAAAGTAAAACATTTGTTGTTATTGAGATATAGTCATTTCAAGTTGATACAAATGCTCACAATAAAGGTGGCATGAATCAATTCTTGATGGTATCATTGGGCGTGAAATGGGCATATTTCAATAACTACTTGCTATATCAGCGTAATTAATGGGGAACATGCACACGTATAATTCGCTTTTCTTAAATAGCTAAAAACAGCAATGTTAAACACAATACATCAATAATATATTTTTTGCAACGATCACAAGATATTTTCGCCCATATGAGCATGTGTGACATTTCTACAATATTTGTTGACATTTTTAAAAAGGTATGTACAGTACAAATCTACTGATAGATTGTTGTGCCGCATTGGCTAAGAAATTGTCTAGACGTGACTCTGTGTTTGTGTGTGAGTGTGTGTGGGGGCGTGCGTGCGTGTGTTCATGTGTGTATGCATGTGTGTGTGTGTGTGAGCGTGTGTGTGTGTGTGTGTGTGTGTGCGTGCGTGCATGCTTGCGTGCATGTGTGTGTATAACCCGCTACCTCTGGTTGTGTGTTTGTAACGTTAGTTCAAACTCTAGTGAAATTGGAAATGTTTCAATGTTTCGATTGTCTAAGACGCTTAGTTTGTTATTTTACACAATATTTGGTTTGGGAAATACTTGATTGTGATTTGTGGCGGGTATATCATTAGACTGATTGGCCTACCTAAGAATCTCTGCTGTAATTAATCCGTCACGCGACATAATTTCATGTCACATAACTGGGCTTAATTATTAGAAACTGCAATGGTTACAAAACATGAGGACAATCTGGTCGTTTTGCACTGCGTTAATTGCAAAGAGTATTCTTGAGTAGCGAGGTGACCGAATCAGCAGGACACCTCTATTTTGTAACATGAATAACCACAGGTGACCGCAGTCGTGCACACGCATGTATGTGTGCGTGTGCACGGACGTAGACACACATAAACGTACTCGCGTGCACGCGGTTACGCTAAGAAGTAAACAAACTTTTTACATTTCGGAACCACTCATGAAACATTATCCCACAATCATAATAATGTCACTGAAATGTTTGAGATCGTTGTAAGTTGCTCGGAGGATGTAATAAATAAATATGTCCCTGAAACATAGCGCGATCTCTGTTCACGCGCGAGGTGCACTGGCACGTAGTTCTCTCGTGTTTCCACTGACGTCTCTCTGTAAAGAGAGCTGTGCTTGCATATCAAAAACAGCGAAGATCGTCAACGTTCGGCATGACAGCATAACCACGACAATATCAGTAACGTCTTTCATGCTACGAATACAGCCTCACTAATGTATCACTGTCGAATTCAACGTAAACACAACTCGACTGTGTAATTACTGCGAATGGGACAGGTAACGTCACTTGTAGTGAGACGGCTCAGCATAAGCCAGAGACAGTACATTATTTACAACGGCTCGGGACACGCAGTAACCAGACAAAAGTGTATCTCTGTCCTCACGACGCATGCAGGTTCTCCTCCGGCCCACGCATGTTTGTGCAGGTTTCTAGGCAGAAACGCTGTGTGTCTTCGCACAGTACTATCGACATGCCCGGACACATGGCACACAGCTTGAACTCGTGCATGCAGCGAGAGATGCACTCCATGAACTCATCGTATGGCTTCGACGTCATCACGCTCGTACACAACGCCAACACCAGCAGACACTGAAGGAACATCTGCGGACAAACAGAACACCACTCATCACTGGAGAAATACCAGCATAATAATATGAGTTCAGTGAATGACATTATAAGTATCACATGTGCACGAGAAACAACATCGACAAAGTCAAACAACTCTACATCCAATTTCGTTAAAAAATAAAATGTTGTAATTCACAGTCAAATTCAGTTTTTTTTTCTTCAGGAACGTTTCTGCAGTTTTCAACTGTCTTCGTCAGACTGTATCCCGCCACATTTCATTTTAATGAACATTTGTATGTACCTGAGTACTTATGGTAGAACTGTCGGAATGATATTTATATGTTAATGCTGCGTGTATTTAACAAACTCAACTTGTCATAGTTAGTTTTTGTTAGACATCAGAACGTCACGTCACCAATACAGGTGTATATTGATGACCCTGATTATAAGGGTGCTCTGATGTCATGACATGTGGGCGTCACCTAAACACCTGCCCATTTGATCTCATTCATCCGTCTTATCTCCTCCCTCCACTCGCCAACTGTTGACCACTTGAATTTATAAACATTTTAAGGACTACCCAAAGGCCCATCCCTGACCATCACCGTATGCTACTAAACGAACCTGGTGTCACACTGACCTTTTCCCTACTTGGAACATTGAGTGCAAGTTTAATAGCATTTAAAAACATTTATAGAGCTTGCCATTGGTGTACAAGGTCATGATATTTTTACTGGATGACTGAGTACAGACTAAAGTAACTGCAGTAAAACAGAGTTCCTCATAATTGGTATACATAAACGGTACGACAATTTTGAGTGGTTTTCCCGACATCTTCTGACCCATCCTGAGCCAAAATATGACCCAACCAGCCTCATCGCGAAATGTTTTAAATTCAATTTTATACACACAGCCTCCATACATACATCGCACTGACTCTGTTTCCAAAAAATCGCAATATTTTCAAGACATGTACTATTCAACCTGCCAACATGTTTATAATACGCATTGCTTACTCCTGCTAGGAATCATAGACAGTTTTGATCATAATCTGGTTTACGTTTTGTTCGCAGATTTGCGACAAACGTCGAAACTACTACCTAAGCTCCTGCATATAGAGTTTTTGCAGTTACTTTCTCGATTTGCATTCTCGGGAACTTACTTCCTGTAAACATTACATCAGCAATAAATGTAACCACAAGCGGGTGTTTCCTGAAGAAGTTCTTTGACCTCGCTTATGCTCATTAGCTCCTTCGTCTGTCCACCCAATAGGCCTATATTGTTGACCACTTGACATTGTAAGCCGATTAAACACTGGCCAATAGTCCATATCAAAACACCAACTTATTGTGGCTTTATATGATTATTCAGTACAACGCTACAGGGCTTGACATTAACTCCCATAAAGCACTTGACCAGTAGGACAAGTACTAATTCATGTTTACTTGTCCCACAAAACATTGCTTTAAACATAAAACGCCAGTGTTATTGCCATAACTGGCTCTTGGGTTGTACCTTCCAAATTACGAACGTTGTTACAGGCTTACTAAACACAACTTGGCGGGCAGTATACCTTCAACATAGTTAGTATAGTCTTAAGAACATTATATTAATTAATTAATAATTTCTTATAACTAATTAAAATGCAAAGCTAAACGTGTCGTGGCATTTTACTGAACACAATTGTATATCAACACTACGTACAACGTTCTGAATTATCATCTCTGTTACTAATACAAAATACTGCTTGTAATAAATTCCAGATACAGTTAAGTAATTGGACCTAGCCATGCATGCTACCTGGTAATTATGTTGATATTTACAACCATAACAATTATTTAAGTAATTGAATGCTTTTATGAAATTATACACATTTATTTTGAAAGTAGGTATGTCCATGCAGTATTCACATAGGGAACACTCTCCTCTTTATATATTCTGACAGGCTTTATGTTGGATAGGCACACATTGTTTCAGCTTAAACTTTAAACAAATACCCAAGTCACCAAGTGATATAAGGGTGGACAGTACAGGGGTTGCCCAAGTCACCAAGTGACATAAGGGTGGACAGTACAGGTGTGCCTGCACAGCTAGGACTTTGTACCTATAGCTTTAAGCAGTCATCATTCACTTGCTACAATTTGTCAATATTTTGCTGCAGTAGTCGGTAAGCAGGGGCAGAGCAAGGGGTTAAAGGAAATAAAAATAAGGCATTAGCTAAAATCCTTTTTCCATGTGTACACAAAGTTTAACATTGTATGTAACATTTCACAACATTAAACAAATACAGAAAAATACATTTGTAGCATAAATTCGATTTTAAGCCCGTCTGTGAAGCGATTCCCGCGGAAAATGAAATGTTAATGAGCTAGGCGATCACGCGGTATCGTGACGTCACTTATGACACACACTCGCATCAGGCCGACCCTTTTCATGCATTCAGAGCATGTTTACAAGGATAGCTTTTGGGTCGAAACGAGCGTCAGAACGAGTTATTGTGCAATATTCCGACGTAATACATACACTAGTCATCATAGAGGAACAAACATTTATCATACGGTTCCACATGAATCGAATTTTATTCAAAACAACGAATGCGAATGGGCCTACAAGTCGACTAGGTTTCGCCGAGCTTGGGCTCGTTTTCAGAATAATTATATCGAATGCAACCAACGGGAGATAATTTACACCAATAAACATACATAGCAAACATATATTGTATCCAGCTACATAAAGTAACATGTATAATCTCATAATATCACTAGAATATCGATATATGACGGAGTACAATTTATCATAACAACTTAAATCAGTCAGAGAGTTTCCGTTGGTCCCGCTAGCTCAGTGGGTAGGCGCGTTGGTTACTTGTCGTTTATTTTACAATCGGGCGACGCCGGTTCAATCCTGACAGCATGCAAACCTTTGATTTTCTTTACACTTTTTTTGTTTATGTTTTCACGAAGTAATATAAACAAAATCATTTTATACTATAATGCACTGTTTGTAAATATATTTTTTTTTGGTAGTAATTATTTATTCGTCACAAAATGAAAATATGGTCATTATATATAAAGATGTTTCTAAATTGTATTTATCCAGACAGATCTCAATCTGTTTTCACATATATAATTACAATATATTACCGTACAATATATGGTCAATTAATAAATTATATATCCATTACATTATATTTGTTTGGATAAATAACATTTAGAAACATCGTTATATAATGACCATATTTTCATTTTTGTGGCGAATAAATAGTTACTACAAAAATAAAAATTATTTACAAACAGTGCATTATAGTATAAAATGATTTTGTTTATATTACTTCGTGAAAACATAAACAAAAAAAGTGTAAAGAAAATCAAAGGTTTGCATGCTGTCAGGATTGAATCGGCGTCGCCCGATTGTAAAATAAATGACAAGTAACCAACGCGCCTACCCACTGAGCTAGCGGGACCAACGGAAACTCTCTGACTGATTTAAGTTGTTATGATAAATTGTACTCCGTCATATATCGATATTCTAGTGATATTATGAGATTATACATGTTACTTTATGTAGCTGGATACAATATATGTTTGCTATGTATGTTTATTGGTGTAAATTATCTCCCGTTGGTTGCATTCGATATAATTATTCTGAAAACGAGCCCAAGCTCGGCGAAACCTAGTCGACTTGTAGGCCCATTCGCATTCGTTGTTTTGAATAAAATTCTATTCATGTGGAACCGTAAGATAATTGCTTATTCCTCTATGATGATTAGTGTTTGTATTACGTTGGAATATTGCACAATAAGTCGTTCTGACGCTCGTTTCGACCCAAAAGCTATACTTGTAAACATGCTCTGAATGCATGGAAAGGGTCAGCCTGATGCGAGTTTGAGTCATAAGTGACGTCACATCTCGGCATCCCGAAAAGCACGCCAAAAATATGCATATTCGAAAACGTCCGGATGCACACCATAAAATGTGGAATTTCTAATTCATTGAATTTGTTTGATTTTTTGGGCTTGGTGGACGTGGAAATAGATAGCAGGATGTAATATAACTTGAATTCGTGCAATAGATGTTTTTATTCCCTTTAAAGTGGCTTCATGCACAATTTGTTTGATGGTTAATGCCCATTAATATATCAAGACAAAGACACAAATGTCAGTCACCCACACGGGCAGGACAACAATTAATCGACAAAGTTCTAAATTGCACAATGCAACTAAAGCAAGTTATCTAGTGGTAGGCAGGCGTAAGATTATACTCGCAAATGCAACGAGGTAGTAGCAACTTCAAGCCCTGTTAACATTGTGACTCAATCAACTTGTTCCGTAAGAAAAGTGTCCTGGACAATGTACTTGTCCAACATTGGTAATTACTTGTCCCGGACAAGCGAACAAGCGTTAATGTCGAGCCCTGGCCGCTAGTTTTATGAGTTTCACAAGACGTTTAATCAAGACCGAGCCACGTGTAAGCGATAACAGTTCTCCCCTATTCGCTAGATGTCGTCGCGCTACGTATTGAATAGAGGTAGTCGCACTACGCGATAACGCTACACTTATGACATTACGCAAATCAGATGTGACAATGACCTTCTTACTACTACATTGAAACATGAACTACACTGACATGTGGATACATGTAAAAATTTCATCACGTTACATATTGTAATTAGCACAAATAAAACAGGCATTCACGTATAGGCCTTATACTACCATGATAGTATTAAAATCTAATTGATAGGTCATTTTACATAAATGGTACAAATTACGTTTTTGCCCTTTTTCGACAAGTGTATACTTCTATAATTTAGTAATTCGCCATTTTTTATTATGTTTTCTGCTGTTGTGGAAATAACGTTTCATTCATTTATTTGCTCAGGAAACCGCCCGACATACGTAGTTCAACTGTTAATCACTAGATGCCGTACGTGTTGTGAATATTGTGTAATAACGTTGTGCTCAGGATCGAAGATCGCCTATGGAAAAAATGTCAAAGCTCAATCCTCAAACCTTTAACGTGCCAAAATGGAATCATTATATAATATTCAGTCGGTGGTTCAATATATTGTCTGTTACATCATTAGAGAACGTCAGAGCACAAATGAAGATTCTTTATTTAGTGGTTCATATTTAATCCGCCTAGTAGCAGCACTAATAAAAAACATTTTCTGTTCTTTTGATTTGTGTAGTACAGTTTTCTGTGAACAAATCATGTCAGTGGTGTAACTTATTGAATTAAAGAAAACAATAAAGTTACAAACGTCGTGTACTTTTTATAACAAATGCTATGCCTGGTCATGAAACCAACATGTTGACACATAAAGCGGTGTAATGTTTTAAAGGGGCACTGTATAGATTGCGCTATTCCACGGCAGAAGTATTGTGTCGGCCGGCTATTTATAGAACAGTCTGGTGCAGGCGATATGTTTGCCGTCGTTAGTTCTCGGGAACACAAGACAACCGTGCGTTGCATCTAGTGATTGTGTTGTTGATAAGGATTTATTTATTTAGTGTTGTTAGTTTGCAACAGTATATTTCATAAATAAATCCTTATCAACAACACAATCACTAGATTCAGCGCACGCTTGTATTGAGTTCCCGAGAACTAACGACGACAAACATATCGCCTGCACCACATTGTTCTATAAATAGCCGCAAACGCCAACCGTCGGCCGACACAATACTTCTGCCGTGGAATAGCGTAATCTATACAGGGCTCCTTTAAATGTCGTCTGCTTTGTTAAAATGAATTAAGCCATTGATATGTAAATCAGTAAATAAGTAATTACGTATGTAAATTTATGACAAAATTGTGAGAAGAGAAACTATGCTCTCTTAAGAGGACGGGCGAAGAGCTGGTTGAAGAAATTCGTTTACATCAACATTCACAGTTTATCAGCCAAATACTGAATAATAATTATAACATATTTGTTGTCCATCAATCATAATGGTTAGTACTTTTTCATATAAATTGACCTTCCTTTTACGATTAAACCCCTAATCACATAATGCAATTGTTTCTAGGGATACTTTCTAATTTAATCTAATTTAATAATTGCAATAACAGCAACAGCAATACCATAATAAAAACAACAACAACAATAACACCACAGCAATTAACAACAACATAATAATAATAATAACAATAATACCAATAACAATAACAAGTAAAATTAGATAAAGCTATATGACGACAGAATACATTCAGATGCATAATTTTTTTTTAATATCATTGTTTCAGTACAAAGTACAAGATTGCGAATTTACTAATCTAACCTCATACATTGAGTACAATTGTTACATGGGAGCTGCCTTACATGTATGATTATAAAGCTTATCTTTAAACTACTAAAACATGTCTTTATACAGCGAGATAAGATGACAAAGTTCGCCCAAAGGCGTTTGTACCAGCAAAACTGTTTCTTTTAATATAAACCCAAATCCATAGGTTCCGAATACAATAATGTCAGCTCACACTTTGACATAACTGAATAGACAGTCTACGAACGACCGTAAAAGTGTGATGCTAAACCTTACCTTGACAGTTTGATCTAAACACATCGATGCCTCTGAAAGTTTACTTCTGTGTGTGAGACGGTATCAGCGTCGTCTGCCTATTTATACAGGTTGGTCTAGCGCATCAAGTGGGCACCTGCGTTGTTGTCTCTGGTGATTCGGGCAGAGTACGACTACGTAAAAGTGCGTGACCGGAAACAGCCAGGTGACGCCCGCACGCACCAGTCACGACTTAGAATTAAGTGGAGTTAAGATCCGAGTCAATATTAACAGAGCGTTATTGCCAAAATCAAAATACTAGTAGGAAGAAGAAACTCAACATTCATTTAAATGAATACGAGTTAGTAAATGCGTTGCATAGTCGGGCATTTGTGTAATGCTTGTGTTGTGCAACGTGAGAGTTGTTAAACATGTTTAAATAATTCTACAATGTGAAAATGTAATTCTGATTTAAAGGGATTGTAAACCGATTTTCATTGGCTTATTTATTGGGTTGCCAATAATTGTCAAAAAGCGTTATTCACATGTGTAAAACCGGCTTATTTTATTCCAAACAACAAAACTATGTATTTTCGAAAATTCTAAGGTATGTTAGATCGCGATGGTATCATAACTTTGTTTTGGACATAACAGTTCACCAACCGATATGTTGCCAATGTCTATGAATATATTCAGTGTCATAATATCGCGCAAAACAGTTGACGCTCGAATAATCTCGCTTAGCCTTGTCTAACCGTAGACTGTTAATGTCAGTTATATATTTATTATATATTTGTGTGTGTGTGTGTGCGTGCGTGCGTACGTGCGGGCGGGCGTGCGGGCGTGTGTGTGTGTGATTCTTATCGGATTAGAACTTGCGACCAAAGGGGGTGGTTCTTTCTAAGCTGAAAAAAGTGTACATTCATGTAACAAGATTTTATTTCTCCATATAGTTATCGACAAGTTATTATATATGTGTTTCCTGCCCTTGACTGAATATATACTAACTCGCATAGCTAGTAGTTAGTCCATTTACACAATCAGAAGATAATTTGTTCTAATAATCGTCATACTTGTCAATGAGTGCATATCTTATATCAAATCATCACTGTCCTGTTGTTGTCATTATTACTATCATTATTATTATTAATAGCCCCGAATATTTCAGCAAAGGGGGTGCAGTTGAAGGTTTTTGGTGAGCCTCAATGACGGTCTTAGAGGGTATGTCCCCAGTAGTCACCACGTTCGGACGCCTAAATATCTACTGCCTCGTCATAACGTTAGAAGACTGGTTTTTTTAATATCTTATAACCTAGTCAATGTTATGAATAACATTAATTTGATCTTGTTTTTATGTTCTGTTGGCAGACTTTAAAAATAAAAAACTTCATATCTACTCCTTTTCAAACAATATTTCTTTCCTTTTTATTTGCGTACTTACGTATAATTTACTTTGTATATTGTACGCATGACTTGATTTTGATGTCTGACTTATCTTGACTTGATATGTTCTTTCTATGATATGTTTGAAATAAATTGATTGATTGATTGTTTTGTAATGTTATCGAACATAACAGTGAATATTGTTGTTACTGAATGACATTACCTTCATATGCTTACGTCTTTTTATTTGCTTACGTGGTAAATTATTACGTCTCTGTGTAACCTCGCGCCGGATTTAACAAGATTTAACAATATTGCCACCCAGAGAATTAACTCTAGATGACAGGTGGACAATGAAACCTTTTGAATTATCGAGAGTCCAACCCTTTTTATCTACGTCAGCGTTTCTCAACTGGATTTACCCAACGACCCCCGCGTCAGGGTCTTTAGTTACCGCGGCCCCCCTACTATGCATACAGTGGAACATATTATACGTAGAAATCGACGCCATTTTAATTTTCTTGTTGCGCACAACTTGCCGATTCGGGGTTTGGTCTTATTCAGCTACTTTGCAAATATCCGGATATTTGCCCCTCATCTACAGCCAAAACTCTATCAGATTCACGACGGATTCGTGCAGTATTCTGGCATCTCCATGACGGCGTACCTCCAGGAGCTCTTTGTGGGTGTTGTCTTCCTCCATAGCGTCAGTTTGATACAGAAATGGGTTTTGAAGAGAAACGAGTCTTTGAAACCCGGGGACCACTGAAAGTATCGCCACAGTTCCGTTTGGAGTTTGAGCAAATGTGCACAGATCGTGTTTTTCATCTAGCTGTGATCCATCTCGCATTCTTCAACAAATTGTGTAAGTGCATGTGGGGTAGGCGGCGAAACGGGACATCTCCACTTTTGTGACCCAAAGATAAAGTTTGTCTTTGAAAGCATGAATTGTTTTCTGTTTCCTCGATAATTATCATCGATTGTCCCTGCAGCAACATATTCAATATGTTGAGTCTGCCAAAAATGTCCACCAAACACGCAAACTTCAGCAGCCACGTCGACCCACGAAGTTTAGAAGCAACTTCATATTCTTCTTCTCCTTCAGGAATCGAGCTACCTCAGCTCGGAGAGCGAAAATGCGGTCAAGAACTTTGCCTTTGGAAAGCCAGCGCACTGCCGTGTGGAGGAGAAGCATTTCGTATTCAGCCCCCATATTCTGGCACAGCAAACTAAACAGACGCGATCTTAAGGCGTTCGCCTTAGTTCGTTGTCTTCACAGTCGTGTCCAAAACTGCCTTGAGATCACCAGGTAAAGGTGTTGCTGCAAGAACTTCTCGGTGCAAAATGCAGTTCAGACCAGTGATGTTTGGGGCAGTGTTGCGCGCTAAGACTTGAAATCCTGATGTGGCAACCATCATTGCTGGCGCCCCAAACGGCTGAAACAGCGCGTGATTTTATAACTGACAAGCGATCGTTCTGGGGTTGGGTTTCTGTATCCAGGGGACTAATGTCCGGCAAGGGCGCAATGCACTGGGTATAGCTAGCGAGTTTCTGAGATATTTTCTCTGATTGTGAAGACGAAATTAAATACACTCATATGCTTTATTATGATACATGTATTAGTTCTACATTATATTACGACCTACGAAGACTTACGAAGTGTGACAGCCCACAATCCCCTTCTATAGACTGACATTGGCAGACCTCTCGCGATCTATCGGGGGTCGCGACCCACCGTTTGAGAAACGCCGATCTACGTGTATCCCGCCCTTCTGAGGTATGTGCCGATTTTATTTTTAAACGTGTTCACGCTACTAGCACCCACACAATCAGCAGATAATCTGTTCCATTCATTTACTGTCCTTTGTGAAAATGAGAAATTTCTTATATCTTGGGTAAGACCGCTGTAGATTTTAGATTAGTAGTGATTAGTAGATTTTACATAGGCGGCCATTATAACGTTTCCTTCATTTCCTGCAAAGTTTGTTTAACAATCTTCTCGAAAATTCCACAGCATATTTAACCTCCAGTGACACAAATGCTGCGAAAAATTCGTGAAATTCTCATAATTCGTTTTTAAGAAAAATCCACCCAAACCTGATACCCCTAAATGTTGCCACAATCTGGTGACGGATTTTGAAATATTGGTGCGTTCTGCAAAATAGCCACTGTGTGAATACGCGAATGAATAGCGTATGTGTATTGCTACCTCGTGAAAGATCGACTTTCACGAGGTAGCATTTGACTGGGGTCAATGCATATCCTGAACTTCTTTGGCGTTTCTCTGATCAGTTCATTGGAGCACCAAGTTATAACTCCTGCCTCTACATGTTTATGTAGAGTGGCTTTCTCCATGACTCGTTTGGCTACAGGTACTCGATGGACTGGCATCTGCACTGGAGATGTAGCTTCCTTCACTTTGAAATGAACTGGAGGCCCTATACAGCCAATGCCATTGAAGTTGTCACCACACTCTCGTAGTATATCCCCTTTGCTTAACTGCCCTGCAGGGGGTTACTGCCGACTCTTTGGTATGTGTATTGGATTCCGGGATGATGATGGTGGAGGCCTACAATGTCGCGTGCAGTTCCTCAACATGGTTAAATGGATGGTTGTTGATCATTTCCTCATCAGACACGTCACTAACGTCTTTCGTGTTGAACACCTTTTTTGGCTGTGAGAAATCCGTAGACTCCCAACTCAGAATCAATTCGTAAGCAGGTGGACTATCATCATCAGTAGCCACTGTCACATGGCAAATTGAGTTTATCGAGCATACTTATTCTGTGTTGAACGAGATGAGACCCAACCTTTCACTATCTTCTCTGGACAATAGTGCAGGTTTATCGCCCATCAGTGCGCTCGGTAGGAAGTGGAGGGTTGTTTCGTAGCGGCCTTCCCTCTCGCACAGGAGCACTACCTGTCCACGTGGTCTCATGGGTTTTGAGTCACCATAGGGGTACACCAGATACGGTGAGTGATGCATTGCAATGTTTGGGTTTAAAGCGTGCAGCGACAGCTCATTGATAGTGTTGCATGTGGCAGCTGTGTCAATCTGTAGTTTCATTTCAGTGAAACTCTGCCAAAACCCAGTTGAGATGTTGCATTGTAACATGTCCAGTGCTGTTGGCGTCTATTTCCACGACCACGGCTTTTGGCTGGGAAACGCTGGTTCTGCTGCTGTGAGTTTGTTGAACCGCCCGGGGAAACAGTGGTAAAGTGGTCGTTGCCCCCATATTTCACACATTTCCTATCATTAACTAGGCGGGATTTCCAAGGGTGGGGGCCTCTTTAGTCCCCGCACCAGTGGCATGTACCGGCTTCTCGTTTCATGTGTCGGTGACTGGTCCAATGCACTTGCTCCTCTGTGTTTCTGGAGGTGTCGCCAACGAGTTTGTTGGCCTGGTTGGCTGATTCATGGGTTTTTGTTTCTGTAACAACGTCTGACAGTGTTTTTTGGACACATCTGCTTTCTCGTGAGGGCTTTCAGAATGTCGGTCCTTGTAGCCTGGTTTAGCAGCCCGAACATGAATTTGTCCCTCACTAGTTCATCTGCCATAGTAGCAATGAGCCTCAATCTGATCTAGGAGTGATGAATCTTTTCCCAAGTATCTCTACTCCGCCTGAATACAATAGTCATTACAGCGGACTTCAAAATTCTTGAAATTCTCAACTATATTCCCACCTAGTTTAAACTCTTGTCTTTTTGGCTGTTCCACGTTCGTATTTATTCTCGTTCAGTCACAGTTTGGCTTGCGATATAGTTGCGACGAATCGCTGCTTGAATATTTGTTTGTTTATGTCATATTTGGCTTGCCATACAATTGAAATTTTCTAGCGTAGCGTGTCCGAATCCGACAAATTGCTCGAAATCCTTCAAAACCGGGATGCGTGGGTCCTCACGTAGCAGTATGTGCCAGACTACTGAGTTCGTTAGCCACTTCTGACACCATGTTGTGTACGTAAGCATATGACTGTGCTGGGAACGGACACAGGCAACGACTAGTTGAATGAGACCTCATAAGACCATTATATTGTAGCCACAATAGCACAGACTAGTCAGTTAATAGAACGTTGCCGGGCGTTGGAAACAATTAGAACTAGTATTGAACAGCGCGTTTACTAGTCTACAAGTACAACCGGAAGCCCCCACCTAACGTGGTGCGAGTACGGTGGCATTTAGGGAGCATAACAGTATACGGTACAGATTAGCGGGTTATAAGTTATTTCTTTGACTTCGGGTTTGCATGGGCCAAGAGTTCTTTTAATCATGCCTAGGACTTTTGAGGATTTGGAAACTATGTCGGTGATATGACTTGCCCAGTTTAATTTTGAATCTAATTTTACTCCGAGATATGGATGGCTCGATACTGTAGCGAGTGGCATGCCGAAGAATGAATATGAGTATAGTCTGTGTTAGGTTTTGTTTGTTATTAGGAGATGGATACATTTAGAAATGTTAAATTCCATTTGCCATTTGTAAGACCATGTTTGGAGTTGGATTAGGTCAGTTTGAAGAATGGCATGGTCGGTTTCGGAGGTGATTTTACGATTTATAATGCTGTCGTCTGCAAAGAGGTGTATGGGAGATTGGATGTTTTCGTTTATGTAATTTATGTAGAGTAGGAAGAGGACTGGTCCTAGGACTGAGCCCTGTGGAACACCAGGTGTAACATGTGTCCGACAGAACTCCATTTACTGAAACTCTCTGTTTACGGTTTGACAGAAATGATTTGATCCAGTTTTGTTGGTTTCCAGTTATTCCGTAGGAGGCTAGTTTGGATAGGAAGCGTTTGTGGTGGACTTTGACAAAAGCTTTGGTAAAGTCAAGCAGGATTGCATCTATTTGTGTCCTGTTGTCCATAGCAGTCATCCAGTCACGGACTGTCTCCATGAGTCGATATTCACAAGAGTCCTGACTGGAATCCGTGTTGAAAGTGGAGGATGATGTTGTGTATGTTCAGTTGTTTCCACATATTACTTAGAATGATGTGTTCCATGACTTTACAGAGGATGCATGTTAGTGATATTGGTCTGTAGTTTGCGGGTCAGCTTTTTTGTGTATTGGAATTACTAGTGGTTGGAGCCAGTCGTCGGGGAGTTTGCATGTGTTGTATGACTGTTGGGAAATGTGTGTGATAATGGGAGCTATTTCCTCTGCAGTTTCTTTAAGAACTCTGGCTGGGACTTCATCTGGGTCAGTAGTTTTGTTTTGGTTTATATTTTTCAGTTGCTTGATTATTGAATACTCCAGCTATCCCGATTTCAAGAGTGGGCATATTAGGGTAAGGTGTTTCTTGGGTGAACACGGAACTAAATAGGTTGTTCAGTGCATTTGCTTTGTGATCATTGATGATTGGTTGTTCGTTTATTTGCAGTGTGGGAATGTCAATGTTTTATCATTTGTTTGCTTTGATGAATGACCAGAATTGTTTAGGGTTTGTTTTTAAGCTGTCCCCAATGTTGTTGTTGTTTACGTAATCTTTGTAAGATTTGGCTGCAGCCTTAGTGGCTTGCCTTCTGAATTCTTTAAACTTTTCCCAGTCGCTATTAAGTCCAGTTTGTTTTGCTTTTTTGTGGCTTTTGTTGCGTTTTCGTTGCATTCTTATTATTTTACGTGTTATCCAAGGGAGGTGGGTTTTTGCTTTGGTGTTGCGATTAGGGGTGGTATTGTTGATCAGTGTGGCAAGTTGTGTCCAAAAAAGGTCCAGTTTGTGTTAATGTCTCGTGAATTGGGGTCCATGTCAAAGTGTTCTGTTGTTAATTGGGTTATGCCGTCTTTAAGTTTTTGCCCCACTCTGCGAATTTCCATTGAAATACTTTGTGTGCTGGTGTGCTGTTGCGAACTGTGTTTCGGTTGAAGGATACGGCTTCGTGATCACTCATGCGGGGAGTGGTATGAGTGTTGATGATTATGGACGGATTTGTGGTGAGTATTAGATCAAGGATATTGCCAGAATCGATTCGTGTGGGGGTCATTCACCATGTTTTGCAATCCAAATTCACTCATTATTTCTAGTACTTTGTTGTGTTTGCTAGCAGTTCTATTGCTTGTGGTTTGTTGGTTGCTCCAGTTGATATCATGAAGGTTAACATTTCCTGCTATGACTACGTTAGGGGGAGTTTTTTGTGATCTGTATAGGTTCGTCGAAGATTCGTGGAGAGCTTCGAGAGATTGGAGATGGTCGTTGGGGGTCGGTAATAGGATGCAAAGTATATGGACTTGTTTCGTGTAAAATGGATTTTTATTCATACTATTTCATAATTTGAGTTAAAGTTTGGAAGTGGTTCTGCAATGATGTCAACGCGAAAGGCTATAAGTACTCCACCGCCATGGACACTTCTGTCTCTTCTGATAGCGACGACTAACTTTCACTTTCCCTGCCTACGGTTTACCTACAGCTGTTTCTTAATATATGTATACGGATAGTTTACGAATAATATTTACGTAATAACAATACCTATATCTTCAATCCTTCCACGTATTTTCCGGAATTTCTGCACCGATATCCACAATGAACCGAGCTCAAGATTTCCAGCCAGTAGGATAGCACAATTAGCGTGAGTTAATTCTAGAGACGTGTTGAATAGTTCAACAATCGTGTCTAAAACGCGGAAACACGCTATACGCAGTTCACTCGGAGACGGCGCTGTTCTGCTTAAAACGCAACTCTGCAACGTTCTCTCGTGTCATGCCGCATGCAGCGGTGCAACTCAAGCGGAAAGCTCCCCAGTCGATAATTGCGGTTCGTTAATCATGTCTATTCACTCGATCTTCTGACGGCATTGATGTCTCGCAAAAAGGGCAACGTTTGCATAAGTAGATGATAAAAAGAGCCGCATAAAGACGAGGTGGATGACGTCGAAAGTAGGACTTGACATGGGTTTGGAAACGACTTCGGTTCACCTTGGGAATATTGAGACTGCCAAGACATATGACATCAACACCTTCACGTGACATGCTCTATTATAAACGGCCTGATGGCTGTAGAAGGAGTACAGCGTTTATTAGTAACTCAGAAATGTTGATAGGGATATTATATATATATATATATATATATATTATGTGTGTGTGTGTGTGTGTGTGTATATGTGTGTATGTAATATGTGTATGTATGTATGTATGTAATATGTATGTGTATGTAAATATGTATGTATGTATATATGTATGTGTAATGTATGTATATGTGTATGTGTATGTATGTATGTATATGTGTAATATGTATGTATGTAATATTATGTGTGTGTATGTATGTGTGTGTGTGTGTGTATGTGTGTAAGTGTGTGTGTGGTGTGTGTGTGTGTGAAAGTCATTATATATATATATATATATATATATATATATAATAATAATAATTAAAACATTCATTACATAATTATTAGACCTCCATGTACAAACAATTCAATTTATATCATAAGTATTAAACAATAGAAAAATAAATAAGTGAACTAAAATTTAATCAATAATTTTAAAATAATAATCATAATTACATAAAATAGGGGTAAATGCATGTATATATATATGCATATATATATATATAAAATAATAATTAAAACATTCATTACATAATTATTAGACCTCCATGTACAAACAATTCAATTTATATTATAAGTATTAAACAATAGAAAAATAAATAAGTGAACTAAAATGTAATCAATAATTTTAAAATAATAATCATAATTACATAAAATAGGGGTAAATGCATATATATATGCATATATGTTTTTATGAGTGTGAAGGTAAGTGTAGATGTGTAGGTTTTGTTGAACATTGGGAGTGCAATTGTAGGTTTTTAGGAAAGCCTCGTGAGGGTGTAATTAGATGTTTTGGAGAGCCTCAAATGGCTGAAATTGGAGGTTTTTGGTTGGCCTCAGCTCCCGTATATTCATCACGTTCCGACGCCAATGTTTTATCATATTTTGTTTCAATTATAGAAGAGACCAAATAGCAGTTTCTAAAATATGGAATGGTTATGAAGGCATTGATAAAAATCTGGTCTCCTGTTTTTGACTGGATCGAACGTCTGGCTTCTCGGCTTGTGTCATTAGACATCTATACCCCCACAAGAACCTCCCGTAGCAACGTCATAGATATATAAACCACTACTGCTGGCAGTCATGTGTCTATATATATGCATATATATATAGACAAATAAATAAGTTAACTAAATTTAATAAATAATTTTAAAATAATAATAATAATTACATAAACTTATTTATTCAACTTTAGTTCACGGATTTATTTTTCTATTGTTTAATGCTTATCATATAAATTGAATTGTTTGTACATGGAGGTCTGATACTTATGTAATTAATGTTTTAATTATTATTTTATGGTTTACATTTTAGAATTATTTTGTTCTATCTATAATGCAATTATAAATAGTTACGTGTGCATGCAAATAAATTGTATTATATATATATATATATATATTTTATATGTTGTATTTGACCTCAGTTTGAATATGTACGTTGAGAGTTGTGTATGTTTAATTTGAATGTATTGGGCACAAATCTTTCTTCGTTTCGACTATGGCGAACACGAACGCCGTCCTATGTAATCCATGGGCACTTCACGAAGAGTATCTGTGAAGTATCGGCCGCCAGTCAAGAACCCTCTTGTCAGACAATACATTGTGTCTCTCACTGTTTACATGTACTTAGAATAATAATGCTATTTGACTAAAAATAACGCTGTTGCACTCACCGTGCAGAGGGAATCAGCGTGACTTGGCAACTGTCAACACAGCACGCTCCACGCAGAGGCAACGGACTTGGTTGGCCAGTGGTCAGCGCACACCCGGTACAGAGGGAATCGGCGTGACTTGGCAGCGGCCAACACGGCACGCTCCACACAGAGGCAACCGACATGGCTGGACAGTGGTCATCGCACACCCGCTACAGAGGGAACCGGCGTGACTTAGTATCGGTCGTGTCTTGTGGAGCGCAGTAGTGCAGTAGTGCAGTGGATAGAGCATCAGACTCTCAAACGAGAGAACCCGGGTTCGAATCCGGTGCTGCTGTGTCGAACCTTGGGAAAGTTTGTTCACTCCACATTGCTCCAGTTTACTCGGCTGTATGAATGAATACCTGACTATCGACAGTGGTGGATATTTGTGTACGAATAGTCTTTGCGCATTAATTGCAGCATGGCTGAATGTTTCCCAGAGAACTCGGGATGGTGTTCGATTGAACAAGTCTACCAGGGTGTAAAGTGTAACGCGGTTTGAACATTACTAAGGGCTGGATAATCCACGGTAGATGAGATTACTTATTCGTTTTACGTTGTTAATGAACAAAGTACGCTCGATACAGAGCCAACGGCTGCGTCTTGTCAACGACGAGCACAATCTCAATACAGAATCAACCGACGTAGCTGGGCACTTCATTACGCACGCTAAATATTTCATAATTCATAATTTAAATTTAGCTATATACGCGCATTGTGGTAATTAGACTGTCGCCCAGTAACAAAACATTGACTGATGCACGTCTTTTGATAGGACTTCACGAGCGAACACACGAGTACACAGTCGTTGTGCTTGGCACAGTCTAAACAGCAGATTATATTCAGTATTAGAACCGTTTATATTAGTCGTGAACTGGCGAAAGTCCAAATAATTATTTGTTTCCAGTAGATCTTGCTCTGACTGTCATTGATTGCGTCACCAGCCTATGTGAAGAAATGACAATAAAAGCATGGACACAATATTGTCATTCCTAATGTTAATTGGAAAGTAATCAACGCGTGAGAATTCACAACTATGCACAGTGGAAGACTCATCGAAAGTGTCTGGACATAAAATCAGGTCTTGCGTTCTTGCAATATATTTTATATTTCCAGGTAAGAACTTGAGATTGTTTCCGCTTCGCTAATACCGTTAAGACTGTAGTCTTCTAAGGACTATCCAGTGCATACAGTTCTCGATTTATTGTTCTATTTACATAATGCCTTCACGTCTGTGTGATTAATTATTCGCCAGGTTAACAACTCCGGGTGCTTCCTGGTGACGTCACATTCGTGATATGCTATAAACACGGGAATAGTATACTTCGTTACGAATGTTTAAACACAATATTGTCGATTCTGTTCAACATTAATTGTATCGAGACCGGTAGTGACATTACTTTTGGTCGCACAGTTGAGCTAATCACGACAGAGATGGTCACGCTTGCCATGTGTGCATGTGGGTTCGACGCCATCGCAGGGTAGCTGATCTCCATACCATTGCCTCCTACCGGTAACAGCATTCCCTACTCCGCTTCAATATCATATGTTCCCTTTGTGCAGCTAGCTGCTTTCTAAGTGTGATCAGTGTCATGGCTAAGATATACTGGAATCCTCTATGCCATGTCAGAAACTCTGAACGAAAAGATGATACGCATTTCTGGTTTTAACAATTACTGTGTGTGTTTGTGTGTGTGCGTGCGTGCGTGCGTGCGTGCGTGCGTGCGTGTGTGTGTGTGTGTGTGTGTGTCTGTGTGTGTGTGTGTGTGTGTGTCCAAATAGCTGTCACGTGACATGGCTTGTGCCGTGTCTTATGTTATAATTCCAAGTGTTTGTCACTTCACACCATCTGCGGCGTGTCATATGTCTAAGCGATCAGTGCCTTCGATCGGCTGGGGATGACAAATGGCGTATCCCTGTATGATATCGGGCCTGTGCCGTTGGTCCCGCCTGGCGACGTTCGGGTCGAGCTGGAAGTAGTAAGGCCCTTCCCCGTACCCCGTGCTCGGCCCTCCATCCCTTCGGGCCGGGCGGAACGTGCTGAACCGCTTCAGCGTCGCCTCATTCGGTGGAGGCGACGTGCATATGTCTGTCGTCAGTATGACTTCCTGTTCCGCTGCGCTGTCGCAAATGCGCGGCACGGGTAGTGGCCGGCCGCGCATGTGCGGGGTGTTGATGTATTCCCGCCGCATGGAGTCGGTGACGGACGAGTCACGCCGCAGTAACATCGGCGCCCGGTCCGCCCGCCCCTCGGCGTCCAGCTTGTCGCTCGCCTCCTCCGCAGCCACCTGACGCAGGAAGTAGTTCGACCGGCTACGAATTTTCATCCGCCGCCGTCTGAAAGTACGACATCCGGTCATACACAACGCGTTATCCACTCACTCTTACTACGGTATCGGAACGGGGGAGCTTAGTGGGGCTGAGCCCCCCAACATTTCAGGTGGGGGGCTGGAGTAGGGTTAGACCCCACTAATGTTTAAGGAAAGGAGTGCATTTTGAAGTTTTTATGAGTGTGAAGGTAAGTGTAGATGTGTAGGTTTTGTTGAACATTGGGAGTGCAATTGTAGGTTTTTAGGAAAGCCTCGTGAGGGTGTAATTAGATATTTTGGAGAGCCTCAAATGGGTGAAATTGGAGGTTTTTGGTTGGCCTCAGCTCCCGTATATTCATCACGTTCCGACGCCAATGTTTTATCATATTTTGTTTCAATTATAGAAGAGACCAAATAGCAGTTTCTAAAATATGGAATGGTTATGAAGGCATTGATAAAAATCTGGTCTCCTGTTTTTGACTGGATCGAACGTCTGGCTTCTCGGCTTGTGTCATTAGACATCTATACCCCCACAAGAACCTCCCGTAGCAACGTCATAGGTATATAAACCACTACTGCTGGCAGTCATGTGTGCCCGAAATATTCTTAAATTAAATTAACCAAAGTTTTTTGTGATTATAATTGTGTCTAATAAAGGCCAATAATGAATAATGGTGTATTCATGACTACCGTTCAGTGCGCAGTGCTCCAATGCCATACCTGCGCATATAACTCATCACTCCAAATAGTAAGACGACTCCAACGGCAACTCCAAGAGCGACACCTAACGCCACCACGAGTAGTATCCCTGTAAGAGAACGTAGAAGAAGATCAACGTAGAGGACAATAAATTCAGAGGTGATTAGCTGCGATGCGAACGTTTATTTCTACGATTACATTGCTACCATTGCAGTGCTACATACATGTGTATCTTTTTTGGAGAAATTGTTATTAACAGTGTTATTCGACTAATGTTGGCCATGTGCGGTGACTGATGTCAACAAACATTTGTAGCCAACATATAATTGGATAATCAAGTACATTCGATTTGTTGCCAACACAATGAATGTTTACATCCAAATCGTCCGTATGCGATGAACTCTAGAAATGTACCAAACAATGACGCATCTATCAGTCAGCGTGGTGTTAGTAGTAGTTTCAGTTTATTCCACCACCACTGGCGGCGCTGTTTCACAACGCAGCACAGACTTCGTTTTTGACTTAGTCGCCTGCACACGACCAACAATAGTCGGTCGTGTGGAAGCTGCGATGAAGACGAAAAAGAATGTAACTAAAAAAATATTGTGAGATAGTTTGGCCATGTGTAGGTTTAAAGGTTGGTCGTCTGTTTGCCGAATAGGATTTCCTTAATGTGTGAATATCACGTTCTGTTCCCAAAAAACCAAGTTCGGCAAAATACTGGTATAATTCCGAAACGGATATTAGCAGGTTATTATAATTTATTAAACATTATTACCAAATTATTACATAACTATGTAATAATTTGGTAATAACTATTACCTAATAAAAGTACTATATTTGTTGACGTGTTAATTACGTAATAATTATTATGTATTATTACGTCACTATTAGTTAATTATTATTAAGTCATTATAAAGTATTCTATAAAAGAAATATAAAATTATTTTACATTTATGGAAAATAAGTAACATAACATGGTAAATAACGTATATATGTAATATGGGCCAAATTGATGTTATGCCATAAATCAGCAACGCCACCAAGCGAGGTCTTATAAAAATCTACACAAACCACTCCATGGCGCTGTCATTGTTTGTGAAAATTATCCAGCCCTTAGTAATGTTCAAACCGCGTTACACTTTACACCCTGGTAGACCTATTCAATCGAACACCATCCCGAGTTCTCTGGGAAACATTCATCCTCCAATTCAACGTTTATAAGAATTCAGGTTTCATTACTTCATCCAAACATTAATAATGTGCTTTTCTGTAGAGGTTTTCACAACTCTTGGTAATTCCTGAGCAGTTCAACCAGACATCGCGGATAACATTTATGTTTTGAGAAACAGGCAGCGCTGCCGGCTTGCTTCTGCCATTCGCCGAATTTGTTTCCATAGGCGGTTCCAGGGGGTGTGGATGAACGCGAAAGGAACGTGCCGGTGCTATACCCGCGCTAGCCTTACGTGCCCCCTAGACCTTTTGTAGGTGCTCCCGTTTTGGCGAGTCTCGTGGGAGAGGCGATGCATTAGGGCCTGAAAGTCTCGCGCCTCGTTTTCACTTTGGAGTCAGCTGGCGACATCCGTTGCACTGTCGCCTGCATAGGGAAAAGGATATATATTTTTATTTGGGGTATAAACACAGGAATGACACAGACGATTATTGAATGTTCCGATTGATGGAAAGAAATCAAACAGGTGGGAGAAGTTTTGTAAGTAACGATGTTACAGTAATCGAGGTCAGCGCTGGTTATAACTGGATATGTGTAATATTACTCGGGCGCGGTGTGTTTACGTCGTAACTTGACGTAAGGCAGTCTGTGCTTCATTCGGGGATACAACAGCAATATGAGATTTATGTAACCGATCTGGTTAACACTATTCTGTTTTCCTATGCAGTTAATGCGGTGGGGAAACTGTTGTAGGTAATTATGTTCGTGGTAAACGTGCGTTTTGTCAGTCTTACGTAAAGTCGTCACCCGGGCTGTATTACAGGTATCCAGCTATAACCACCGCTAAAACGATTACCGTAAAATGTTTACTTACAAAACTTCCCCCATCGCTTTAGTTTAATTTTATCAGTCAGAAACCAGAATTATTATAGGTCGTTATATGTCATTCATGTGATTACACCCCAAAACAAAAAAACATCCTATTTCCTAAGCAGGCGCCGAGTTACTTCATGTCGCCAGTCGGCTCCACTCGTGCGAAATCTCGCCGTGCGAGGTTTAAGAGAAGGTATAATTGGAGGTTTTGGAGAGTTTGAAAGTGGTTTTGGAGAGCTTCAATAGGGCATGGTGAAATTGGAGGTTTTTGGAGAGCCTGAAGGTGCTTTGGCGAACCTAAACGAGGTGCAACTGGAGGTTATTGGGGGGCCTTCCTAGACTACCCTCTCTGGAACCGCTCTTGGTTTCTGACTGAAATACTTCGCAGAGGTCGTGGTTGTAATGTCCGATGATTCGCTCACCAAGAGGAAAGCGTTTGTTGCGCGTGAAGACGTCGGTCAGACCCCATTCCTCGCGCTGCTCCACCGGCGCCACCACTGCAACAACGCAGATGGAGTGAGACCACAATATGTTTTACACAGGCGGTTATCCTGTGTTAGATTGATAATTTAACTACAGGTTTTCTTTAAACTTTCTCAGCGCATGAAACGTTAATTATTTGACCTCGTGTGTAAAATTCGTTAAAATCTAATACGTCATTTTTTGGA
>CM034532.1:21180804-21189809 GCA_020002185.1 Paraescarpia echinospica
AGTTGTCGTCATCATCATCAGGCACCATTGTCGTTGTCGTCGTCATCGTATGTCATCATTATCATTGTCGTCGTCATCATCTGGCCTCAGTATCGTTGTCGGCGACATCATCTGGCATCTCTATAGTTGTCGACGTCATCATCTGGCTTCATTATCGTTGTCGACGTCATAATCTGGCATTTTTGTAGTTGTCGATGTCATCATCTGGCATCATTATTGCTGCCGTCGTCATCATCAGACACCATAGTCATTGTCCTCGTCATCATATGTCATCATTATTGTTGTCGTTGTGATCATCGTTATCGTTACTGTCATCATCGTCGTCATTACTAACGTTACTGTCGTTGACATCATCACAACCATTATCTTCGTCATCATCGTTTTCACTTATCGTCATCATCGTCATCATCATTGCCGTCACCACCGTCGTCCGGCATAACCACAACAGTCGTTGTTATTGTTGTCGTCCCTATCTGAGCGCGAGGACGGTCAGCTGAACAATTGGCTTGCACAAAATGGCGCTCGATAACGCGACCTAATAATGCCAGCGCGGCAGGATCAATACACCGGAGCGCGGCACGCCGGACCACGAACCTCTCATAACGAGCTCATTTCGCGCTTCGTTGTAACTTACATCGACGGATGTAATTCAGTTTAGGTTCAAACTGATCGTTGGAGACGCGTCGCCTTTCATCGCCGCGGCCATCAATGGATCGTCCGAGGAACAAAACAACGGCCGGCGAGGACACAGGCCGGGTGAAGGGACGCGACACGGAGGAGCCGACCGGAACTAATAGGCGGAAGAATTGACGAAGCTACAATCATCTGCTCGTGTCACGAATATCGCCCTCGATGGATTCCAATACATCTCAATTATATGCACCGTAACTTCGTTTTACATGTATGTAGGGCAAACACCGATGTGTCCGTGTCTCTATACAATTTGACCGGTCAGATGATCAAGACTGCCCACGGTATCAGACAGGACATCGACAGGAGACGATGTACTTCCTAATGACATTTCCAGCTTTCAGTATGATTTGACAAACCCACCTGTGACACATCTCATTCTTTCCCAATAACTCGCCTGGCCGCCCGAAATTGGTACAAAGAAGTGACGGTGCTGCTGACAGAAGCAATTTGTAAACATTTTGACAAGTAGATTTGTTGTTGGTCTTAGGACGCGGACAAACGCTGGTCGATACATGGTGGCCGGCGATTTACGGCAAAATGAATTGTCGTGCGCCTAATGCCTCCTGGGAGCGGAATCTCCTGCAACGAACGAGCCGAGATTGACGAGACGGCTGCAGGCGTTATTGTTTGGACACCAGACATTTACGACCACAATGCAATAACCGACATGATGTCGTTCTGATGAAGAGAAGCCAAAACAACGTGGAGCCAGAATATAGATTTTATACCGAGAACTGAAGGAGTTGAAACGGAAAATAAATATACAAAATACATTATATTGATTTATCGATACACCGCCAAACGTGTTTATGTTATGATGGTGTTCCACCCGCGTTATTTCAGTTATTATCCATCTAGAGGTCGGGTGAAGATGTCCACCGTCATTTGCGGTTGAAACGTCATTATAAGAAAGACCAGATTTTGGGCATAGGTCGACAAAACTATGATTTTAGATTACCGATCACATACACAAATTCAATGAAACACGCTAAAGTTTTTCATAAAGGAAAGGAAAGCGTTCAGTTCAGTTCACCTCTAACATTCACTGCTCAGAGCGCGTTGCACTTAGTCCTAAACAGACCAGTTCACGCAGGCACTTTGATCTTGATATCAAAAATAATATGCAGATTCCCTACAGAAACACCACGTTGATCGAGGACGGAGCTATGCAGCTAAGATAACAAACATCTTTATCCTGCTCCAAAAGGATTCCACATCAATTCCTACAGACGCATCCAGCCACGCTGCATTTTCTGTGCGAAAACTGTTCATTCTCATAATTCCATCAATGGAATCCCGTCACTGCCTATTGTTAAGTAGTCAATTAAACAAATAAGTGATTTGAGGCGAAATTGTCCAAACGTAGAAGCAATGGTAGGAACATCAGCGTTCTTGATTGACAAACTGACGACCGTCACGGGCAGAGCCACCGCGTCTCAAAACAGTTATATGGCGCTGTAGAAGTGTTTATAGGTAGACAGTTGTTCAAGATATACACATTCCTAAGGTTCTGTTTGAGGTTTGTTAATTCGTGATGTCTTGTTCACGGAACTCCTCGGGTCTGTCTCGCCCACCGGGTTGAGTTTCATTCCTGAACCTCAAGATGGTTTCCCTGGTTTCGTTTTGATATTCATTACGCAGCTGCTGCGAGTAATCTTAATAACAACCGATGGTTAATTGCCTTGTGCACGGAGACCGCTGCGTCGGCCTCGACGGAGTCTCCGTCACTTTATCACCTCCTCGAGTGACGCTCAGCCGCCGCTGGTCTTCTAACAAGCTCCGCTCCTTCCGGATTCCCTCCGAGTCGATGTCCGGGGATTGTAGCAGGGGAAATACATCATTAGCACTTCAAGACTTAATGATTGTGAACAATCAATAGGGCGCAACTCCCCGCACGCGGTCGTGGGAGGCGGAAGAGTCGTACAGAAGGCAGCTGCACTCGGACGAGATGTTCCGACTGATTTCATTAAGACGATCCGTCCCGCTGCACTTGTACGAGTATAGCCAGTGTCGGTGTGTGCCAGAGGGGACGTCAACTAGACAGCAACCAACGTATTGATACATAGTGTAGCCACTGTACTGACGATCGTACCTGTTTGTGTCTTTGGCTACAAAAGCAATGGAACCGTTGTGATTGTCCTACTATATTTGTCCCTGTGGCTGACGTCTGTCTCAAGGGACATTGTCTACTTACGAGGACCGAGATTCTCCTGTTGGAGACACGTAAAAGCGGAATCGCAGCGCGCAATGTTGATTTTTCAAAGAAAGTCTCAAAGGTGCTATCTTATTGATCTCATTCTGTAGCCACTTCTGAATAGAAAATTTGAGCTAGGGATCCGTGCTTCGCGGAGTTGGTACAACAAATGTGTTTTAATGATGGTCTCTTTCTATGATGACATTTTATGTATTCACTAACCACCATTTTAAGGAGAATGTAACCATTAATCATAAACTACGAAGTCATGTTTCAGAGAATTGGTTACAAAATAAGGTGAACATTTGAAAAAAGAGGAAAGTATGATATTGGCAAAACATTGATATCTCCTTTCCACAGCCCCGCTGCGTGTTAGGGACGTGGCAGCGACGTCAGAGGGACATGGCAGGAATGTGGCAGCGACGTGGCAGGGACGTGGCAGGGACGTGACAGGGACGGGACGGAACGGGACTCAAAACGAAATAACTGGATACAACAGAATCAAAGGAGCTATACACGTTGTTGTATAACCTTATATTAAGAGAAGTCGAGACGGTGTTCGATTGAACAAGTCTGACTGGGAGTAAAGTGTAAAGCGCTTTGAACAGTCCCGAGGACTGGATACTGCGCTATACAAGAACTTACCTTTTTACTTTTTTATATTACAAGAGTAGAGGCCCAATGTAAGATAACATGGTGACTTGATGATGATGACACTCACCTGTTCACTCACTATGACATTCAATCGGCCATCCATGGATGCACACTGGTGATACAATGTGTTACGAAAGAACAATAAACGGATACAGCGAGATAAAAGAAACGTCATACATCAATGCCAGGATAACCTATAACTCAACGAGAAGTTATGTGATGGCTCAATATAACATAGATATTGAGCGATCACATAACTTCTCATTGACATAGATATACCTGCCAACTTCTGACTTTCAAAATCCGATAGATTCGATATTTATTGTGAGTCTCAACTTCGCTGGACTTCCGAAGACGAGGGGTACTGTTGGAGATATTTTGCGAGTCTCAACAGTTCAGTTCTGTCGGATTGGACATCGGAAAACCGGGTGCTGTTGGGGGTCTGAAGCGAAAATCAGGTAGATTTTCTTGATAACCTGGACTATTTTCGTCTTCACCCAACATCCGGGAAATGTTATTCTTTTCTGGGCCGGGAGTCGGGGAGATTCACAACAAATCCGGGAGGGTTTCGGAAAATCCGATGTTGATGTTGACTCATTGTGGCACGCTTATCCTGTTACTCACCTTCAGTTTGTAAGAGATTGGCGGCGGCGGCGGACAGAAGAGACATTAGGAGGGCGACGCGACAGACGTTTCTGGCGGCCATCTTCATGCTAGTCCCATCGAGCTGCTTTACGAAGTTATCGTCGTCATCATGGCAACGCGGTGTCCACTTCAGAACCGTCGAGTGAGCCCATGCAAGCGCCTGGCGGAACGGTACAGGAGCTTCGTGAATTAATGCAAAACGACAGTGCGATATCTGCGTGGATGCATGCAATGTGTGACGGTGTGGCGAAATTCCGAAGTGTATTAGGCCTACCATCACCGGGGCGTCCGGTGACCAGATGGATAACTGTATTAATGTTTATCGATCTGGCCACGGGACATTTCTGGTCATCGATTCCGTGCGTCAACTTCCACCGATACCCTTCATTCTAGTTTTAAGACACCGACGCATTACGGTATTGCCCATAACGGTGTTTATGACATTTCCCTGAAAGCGACGGTCTCCTTTACTACGTGAACGTGACTAATCGCTTCTGTAGACTGTATATTTAGCCGCCTAGACCTTGGGTTTTGATCTCCCGGGGGCGCTTGACATATAGATAGAAAGACGTGCCATGCAGACGCAGAAGCGCCTGAGGAAAATATATTTTCGGCTGCCATTTTTGTAGACTTGACGAATTACATTAATGCTGTTATTGTCGTGTTTCTGTCTGTCTGGCTGCAAATGTATCGTGGAGTTGGCACTGGGACTGGGAGGCGCCAGGCGACATCGAGCGCCTCCCAGCGGCGCAACTCATACCAAATGTATCGCCTTGTGTGTCAAAACGGTCCAAAAATAAACACCTCTAAACTGCACTAAACGTCTAGACAGATTACAGAAAAGGCTTCATGTGAAAACGGCCCAACTTTACTACTGAATCTGTTCTAACCCAAACTGTTTCAGACCAATCCATTTCAATTTTGTTTAACTCGCCTGTATTTTATTTGCGTAAATTTGTAACCGTGTACAATTTATCGAAAAGGTTGACACCGTTGCAAGCGAACAGATCCACACAAAAGTACTACCTCGAGAATTACCAAAGAATAATTGGTTTGTTAATTTTTATGTAGGTTCCTAGTGTGTTATAAAATATGGTTACCAGGAAAGAGCAAACAACACAAAACAGTCTAGATGTGGGATAAGTTTAGGTATAAATAATAAATTGGACATAATTAGATATTGTTGTAAAAAAACACCGGAGCTTAATGTTGCTGTGGTCTACAGCATTTTATGAACTCCGGCTTGTGGCCGTTTCTGCCAGGGCCGTTTCGGTTTGTTGTGTGATGGTGAAGTATTTCTTTTTAGCACTGGATGCGACAGCATACCGCCGGAGTGGAAAAATCAGTCAGTCAAAATTAAAACCTTAATGTGCGTAGATGGTTCCGTTAACACAGCACGCGACATTCCTACACCGTATTGACATCTTTGACCTTTCTACTGCACGAACGAACGTCATTCGCTCACAACATTCAAGCGCTTTGTACGTCACGTTCAATAAATCGCTAAACATGGCATGCAATACAATAATGTTGTTTAGGCCTACACATGATGCGTTCTTTGTTCATTGGTAAACCTATTCGATGGAACACCATTCCAACCTGAAGACGTTTTCAGCTACTCAACCACTATTACGTAAAGTAAACTCTATTCGTTTACATATTTAAACGTCGTATACAGCCACGCAGGGAAGGCCGTGACAAAGTGAAATATGCTTTGCTTAAACTAGGAAGTGGAGAAATATGGTGTCAAAGACAGGCGTCCAATTTGCAGTTCGACCCGTGCCACTGCACGCGTAGATGTCTCCACTTCCTAGTCTAAACAAGGCATGTTTCATTTTGACCAGGTGGTTCACTTTACGCCGGCCTCCCCTACTTATTTATACAACCAGGTGATCTGGGACAATACAGTGTGAGAAGAATTGTTTAGGCTTTTAAATGCCAGAAAGAGGATGTTAAACCCGGTGCTCTACTTTGGGAATCCGATGACGATTCGTTTTGTTAAATCATAGTAAAAGGTGAGTTCTTATATAGCGCAGTATCCAGTCCTCAGGCTGCTCAAAGCGCATTACACTTTACTCCCTGACAGACCTGTTCAATCGAACACCGTCTCGACTTCTCTGGGAGGAATTCAGCATACCTGTCAACCTGCGATGATTCAAATGATTGATACTTTTTTCCACTCGACGACGCCCGCGCGCACCGGGGACACCGAACTCGGGGCACCGACGTCGTGCTGGCGTCGCGCGCGTCCAATCGCTCTCGCATACTCCAAACAGAACACTCAAGTAACCCGTAACAAACAAGAGGCGCCTAATGAACTTATGTACATTTATATACAGAAAATGTGTGTCAGCAGTGATTGGGCAGTTAAGGGGTGTTCCTGTGAAGCAGGTTGTAGTTCATTGAGGCTTTCTTGGACACATCTAGCACAGTCGCGGGTAGCTCATAGGAGTGAGTGTCTGCCGTACAGTTCACCCTCAGAAGGGCAGCGACGGTGTCCTGGGCCAACTCCGAGCGGTGCTCCGTGTCAATCTTGTTGACCACGGAGAAGGCCCGCACTGAGTCGGCGTTGCTGTGGGGCATGAGTAGATAACCATCCGTGACGGCTGAGAGGATGGCGAAGGGATGATCTCCCTCTGCAGTGGTGCGTGTTGCCATGGTGGCCCAGAACGCATCCAAGCCCCCATCCATCGGTGGCAGCTCTGCGGCCGTAGCCATGGCGAACTCCGTGAATTCCACGAAGTGCGCCCAAATGGTCTCGGCACGGATCACCTTCGTGGCCTTCAACTCGCCAGCCACCTCGTACTGACCAATACCACTCCGGATCTCGTCACCTTCAGGTGATTGGCAGACTACAGACGTCTGCGTACGTCGCAGATGCCACCTGGAGACAAACAAGTCAAGCCTAAGTACAGGACTAACAATAGGCTATCTGGCCCCTGGTTGATGTTGTCTGTTTAATTTCCACTGACTTAAAATAAAATGATTTGATTGGCGGGTACCAAATAACGTCAATTACGGGACAAAAATCACTGTAGCATCCGTCACTAGTTATAAAACGTAGGTAAGAACCAAAAAATTACAAAATGAAATCAAAATCGTACCTGAACCAATACCGAAATCGCTTCGGCTAGGCCGACACAGGGCGTAAGCGCTGCCCTTGTGGCTCCTCGCTATCTTGCCTGGCCAGTCTTTAACCCAAATGTCCTCGAACTGTGTTATGTATCGCGAGAGAAACAAAATGTGGAAACAGAACAAAAATGTCGTTCCATTTTTTTTATATTTAAAATACAAAAATTGTACGTAACATTTTTTTCCGCGGTGACCGTCAAATGACGGAGATTTTCGTCTCCGTGACGTGAGGTTGTCAGCGATGTCGAAATGACGGAGTCTCCTTACGAATGACGGAGGGTTGACTTGTATGATTCAGCGTGCAGCAATTAATGCTCGAACACTATTCGTAAATAAATATCAATCACTACCTACAGCCAGGTACGCATTCGAACAGCTTAGTGAACTGAAGCAACGTAGAGTGAATTAACATCCCAAGGTTCGACGTGGCATCACAGGATTCGAACCCGCATTCTCTCGATTCAGGGTCCGATGCTCTAGGAATTGCGCCACTGCCTTCATCTCTTGACAAATATATGTTTTGTATACGCCCGCATGATTGCACGACGCGGGACACATTCGGCACAGAAAGTGTAGATTTAGCTGAATGGACCGACGGATTTACGTACGACGTATAAAAAATACAATTCACCGTTGTCGCCAATTATTCCACAATACCAGTGGGAAACGACACACAAGTCAACCATCAATCGGGACGTTCATCCAACCTCTGCCCGCGGCGCTGTCAGGGTCTTCATTAGCTGATCTCGGATATATCAAACGTAACCGCACTTTTTGAGTGTTGATTTACGTTGTAGAGCGCGCTTCGTCGTCAGAGCAGCGCGTCTTAACCGCATCGATCCGTGAAGACGGGGAAGTGACGGATTGTACAAAAGACGAGTGATGGACTGTACGGGAGACGGGCGAGGGATGGACTGTACGGAACACGGGCGAATGATTAACTGTATGGAAGACGGGCGAGCGATGAACTGTACGGGAGACAGGCGAGTGGTGGACTCTACGGGAGACGGACGAGTGGTAGACTTTACGGGAGACGGGGAAATGATGGGACTGTACGTGAGACGGGCGAGTGTCGGACTGTACGGGAGACTGGCAAGTGGTGGACTGTACGGGAGACGGACGAGTGAGGTACGGGCTATAAATGACTGCTATTTTATGCCACTGCGCCACCACGGCACCGAGGCGCCACCGTGCATTCATCACGTACGACGGGCGAATACCAACAGCACGACTTCTTGTTACCGCGATTGACTCGCGGGATAGTTACGGTGTCTCTTGGTGTCTGCTTACGTCCCTAAGGATGCTCGCCTAGATGAACTTCATTTCCCGGCGGAACCTGGACGGTGAGCGATAGCCAGCAATCAACAGTTCGGCCCGAGACCCGCCCCCGTGACAGCGCGGCTCAATACTTCGACAGTGGCAAAGCGCTGACACTCGTCTGCGGTTCTGTCTACATAACCACTTCAGATATGGGCTCACGAACGCGTCTGTAGATACGAATACAAATTGTGTCCGTATAACCGTATAATGGTTTTTGCCATGCAATAACCTTAGAACAGTAGATAGATTATAGCATTATCATTGCATATTATTTTTGTAGGAATAATAGGGAGTACGGTGACATGACCGATAACGTGTGCGTCTGTGTGTGTGTGTGTGTGTGTGTGTGTGTGCGTGTGTGTGTGTG